>JARACY010000172.1:0-127724 GCA_029255725.1 Scrobipalpa atriplicella
CCTATTTAACCCTCTTAGGGGTGAAAAATACAGAAATGCTGAAACACGTATAAATTATTTTTTAATCATTACCCTAAATACAAAATTAGAAGATCCTACCTTCAAAATTGACGGACTTTCATACAAACTTCACACCCCCTTTTTACCCCTTTAAGGGGGGAAAATCCAAAAATCCTTTCTTAGTGGTAGGTTTCGTTATAAAAGGAACCTGCTCTCCATATTTCACGATTCTAGCTTTAGTAGTTTAGGCTCTGCGTTGATGAATCAGTCAGTAAGGACAAACGATTTTATAAGTATAGATAACTGATCTTCATTCAATTTTTTTTTTCAGTTTTCATCTTCATGGTACTCATTCCATTTGTTTATACATACATGGAGGAATATAATTGCTTTATATCACTAAGGCCCGTATTTATAATCAGCTCTCAAGAGTGACAGCGTGTTTGAGTTCGTATCAGAAATTTCAGTACAAAACGACCTGTCAAATCCATACTTAATATTGCTCTCAATCTTGAGATCGCTTTATAAATACGAGCCTAAGAACTGTGAACCTTTATTATTATTAGACACTAAAGTGTCTGTCAAAAGTTCGTCTCTTCGTAATTTTGCATTAATAATATAAGATGGGTTTAGTACTCATCAGATTCTCCTCTTCTAAGATTACAGGTTAATTTGTATTAAATCAGATAAGGACGCTGGGTCCATCGCATTATACGCTGATCCATCTAAAGGCGACCCTTCATAGGGTTGGACATCGGTTGGTAGAACAGAACTTTATGGTGTAGATGTTACACACAATTACAGTGCGTCTAAAAAGAGTAGAAATTAAAAAGTAGCAACATTGTCGTGTCGTCCCTTTCAAACCGCGTTGATATGAAAGGGACGACACGACGATGCTTTTTTTAATTTCTACTCTTTTAAGACGCACTGTACTTCAGCATCATTTTGTTACAGATAGGAATAATTTGAAGATTTTTAATATTGTATTATAATCGTCAATGCATAAAGAGCAAATAGGTTATATAAAAACATTACAATATCCAAGAGTTTAGTTAGAGTCCTTCAAAAACTAATACATACTCATCTAAATAGACTGTCTGTACAGTCTGTACGTTATGCAATAGAATATTATTGCGGGTTTCTCAAGTATTTCCACATGAGCAAACCCTGCTTACTCAGCTTGCGGTACGACGCTTCTAAACTATGTATTTCCTTAGACCGGTAAGTATCACCACAGAAACAATAACTTGTTTCAAAAGATACTGCTTTTAAATTTTACTCTCAATGCGCCTAAAGAAGTTTCACTTCAAAAATTGGGAGTGTTTCATACAAAGATTTCTTCACTGACTGGTTTATTTATTTATCGTATGGCATTAATTGCTGCGAGGTCCATCTCTTAGCACCACCCGGGGTCACGTGTAGGGTTTTTAAGGTAGTTCCTTCGGACGTGGAGCAACATCGACCAGTATCGACCACTATTAGAAGCAGTGACCGGGACCGATGGCTTAACGTGCCCTCCGAAGCACGAAATCCGTTTTCTTCCAGACAATCAGGTGGATTCAGCCTGCATTGTCTTAACCAAACTGAAGAACGTGAGCCCATGGCTCAGACCACTAGACCACGGAGGCAGTTACTGGTGTAATAGCCGGTATGCGGCCCCTATTCACGATTCACCCCTCCATTACGACAATTAATTTTGGCCTCCGCAAAGTCCCTTTGACTCAATTTTAATACCATTTTCTGGAATGCTCTCCGGCTAATGGAAATTAAAAATGATGATCCCTTCTCAAAATAATTGATGTAAGTATCCGCCTACTGAGTTTTTAAGAAGCATACTCGATTAGGAGCCTACATAATTTTTTATTTTAGGTAGTCCGCTTCGTTGCTTTCTGTGTCTGGACGGTCGTGTTTCAGATACATGTTTGCAGTAAACATGTATCTCAACACAGATGATGAAACAAATGTATCTAAACATCGTGTTGCGATACAAATGTTGCCTAATGAATACCCGGCTTTATATTTCTTGTAATAGGAAGGGATATTCTTTTTTGTTTTTTCACCCTATATTCTATTAAAAAGCCTGTTTTGAACTTTGAAAAACCAAGCCCAAAAAAACGCCATAGATCGACCACGGAGTTCCAAACTAATTTTAAAACTTTTGTTTACCTGTCCAACTCGCTTCTGCCTGCGACTTGTTTAACGTGGTTTTTAATTGTTT
Organism: Scrobipalpa atriplicella; assembly: GCA_029255725.1. NCBI lineage: Eukaryota > Metazoa > Arthropoda > Insecta > Lepidoptera > Gelechiidae > Scrobipalpa > Scrobipalpa atriplicella. Next base: position 2,219 of record JARACY010000172.1, read on the forward strand.
TTTTTTTTTGCAACTGAATTTTTGGATCTTTTAATCGTGTAGGTGCTGTGATGGTGATTCATTTTTTTTAAATGGAAGAGAGTAGTTCTAATAATTAAACTTGACAACTGCTCGAGGAATAGTGGTTGAAATATAATTATTGGTGTTCCTGTAGTCTACCCGTTTAGGGCGAGGTTGTCCAATAGTATATTATGCAACGCGGGAATAAAGCAGTGTCTAACGTCACGGGCAGCATATTGAATCCTGAGCGGAATGAAGGATTCTAGGATTAATTCCCGAGCGCAGCGAGGGAATTAAATCTTTAATTCCTGAGCGAAGCGAGGGAATTATGACAAGAATCCTGAATGTAGCGAGGGATTCAAGTCTGCCCAAGGCGAAGACACATTTATTCCCGAGGAGCATACTATATTTTACACACCTACTGCACAGATTACTTAGACGGTGGCAGGCGTCTGTAAGATAATAAAGCTCAGAAATATACCTGATCATATAATATTGATAGATAAATAAATATTGAAAACATACCAGAAGCAACAGATCCGAAAGTCAACTCACACTCACTGAACTACACTTCATGTTCACAATCCACTACCTACGTATTTTTCCAAAAAACGAATTGTTCGTGTTTAAAATATTCAATATAAATAACAAAATACGATAAAATACTAGTCACAATGTCTTTCTGGAGTCAAAATATTAATTTCACTCGCCAATTTACGAAATGGAAGTCAAAATCAATGAAAGAAAAACTTTTGCAAAAACAAACCGCGTTTTCTTTTTTTTAGTTTATTTTTTTTATAGTACAACGCAAAGAGCACATACAAATAACTAGTCATACAGCCTTTTTACACTCGCCGGGAAGCACAGAAGGCGAGTGTGGCAACAGTTTTAATACACACACAGCCATATTTTTTTTTTCTGAAAATTATTTTCTTAGTAGTTCACATGACATTCCAAATTCAAATCTCATAATAACCCTTGGGCTATTAAGGATTTCCATACAACTTTATATCCCTTGGGATTATTTTCTTGCTTTAAACGCAAGTTCCTTGATACATTATGTTGATATAATAATGCAGAGGTGTGTAAAATATTTAATGATGCGATGCTATCATAATATTATGGTTCCTATCATCATACTGTCCATGGCATTATTTAGCCCTATTTTACCCTGTAATAGGGTTACCCGTTGTGATTTATTAAATAAATTAAATTAAAATTCTGTATATCAATATAGAATCCCATTTCTCAAACTCATAAACTGAATATAATTTTACTGTTTCGTTTTGTTGACAAGTAAATAAAACACAGGTAAAAGTTTTCTAAAATGGAGATCAATACGGTAAAGCAAAACCAGCAGACTCCTTGTAAATGCAATTAATATTTGTTCGAGGATATAGTAGTTCAGTCATAGCTTGAATAATTTAAGATTGATTGCATCGAAAGCAATGAACCTACTTCGCCGTAGAGTTATTTCATTTAGTCGGTATTTCAAGAACTCATAGGCCCGTATTTTTAACCAGCTCTCAAGAGTGACAGCTAGATTGAATTCGTATCAGAAATGTCATTTCAGTACAAAACGGGCTGTCAAATCCATACTTAATATTGCTCTCAATCTTGAGATCGCTTTATAAATACGAGCCATACTCTGTTCCGCGTTTGTGAAAATAATCCATCTATAACGGGAACTGATTTTGTGGAATAATTTGGTTTGTACATATCAATAAAACTTGTCTTTTAAAAGATTTCGAAAATATGTACGCAAAATTAATATTAGTTTAGTTGATTCCAGATTTCATCTCGGATTTTAGTTGCTATATCTGGCAAAATTACATAGAGTAAAGCAAATCCACGCGGAGTACTTACAATTAATTTATTTACCCGTTAATAATATAAATTGTGTTCGAAATAACATAAAATAACAGTTCAAGATGACAATACAATTTAACAATCAAATTATAATGTAAATTACTTAGTACTAAGTCGACAGTTTTCAATTATAAAATAAATGATACTATGTCAAAATTCCTAAAATTTAATTCAATTTAACAAAGTTACGGTATTGAAACGAAATCCGGTATCGTCATCGGAAAAAAGTATCGATAATTTGCAGTATCGAGTACTTTTTTTTATATATCCCTTTATCCATTCACCCGTACTTATGTTCGTTGCAAAATTGCTGGTTAAAACTTGGAAAATATAGACAACAATTTTATTAATGTTTATATATCGTTCTTAATTTAAGTTTAATTCAAGTTTAAATTAAGAACGAGACACGCTAAATCGCTAACTTGGTTGTAGATGCTTCGCAAATCAGTTGTTGGGTGAATGCCAAGAGCTCGCTCAGAAAGGATTCCCTTGTGGGAAAAGTGCTTTAGATACTGACAATGGAAATCTCCAATGCATATTCTTAAATTTCCGTAGCAATACTAGAGAGTGCATTTTGGAAAATTCAGTGGAAGTGAAGGAACAGAAACAGTTTTACTTAAATTGAAACGAATAATCGAAACGAAATCACGCACGCCTCTACCTTTTCAAGATACTTACAACGGCTCAATCAAAGCCATTCTCGTAGCATCTTTAATATATTTAGGAATATTTGAGATATGTGGCTAAAGAGACGTGTACAAGCAAGCCCTCGAGTCTTTTTACTAGCTTTTACTAAGACAATGAACTGTCTCCGTAGTCTAGTGGTCTGAGTCATGCGCTCTCGATCCGGAGATCCTGGGTTTGATTCCTGGGGGGACGTAAGGTTGATATTGGTTAATTTATCACTTTGTGAGATTTTCTCCAGTTTGGTTAGGAAGGCTGAAAAACCTGATTGTCCGAAAAGAAAAAGGATTCCGTGCTTCGGAGGGTACGTTAAGCCGTCGGGCCCCGCGGTCGCTGTCTTTGATAGTGGTCGTTACAGAAACCGTGTCAGAGGCCTATATTACTGTGCTATTAGGCGGTTTAAAAACTCTGACACCAGGGTTCATCGTGTCGATCGATTCGAAACCCACACGACAGAAAAAGACTAAGTTACTAAGTAAGTATTTTATTACTGTACGGCGTAGAGCTTCCAGTGAAAGGACAAAAAACATTTATTAAACAATAATTCTCTATGCACTAACTGTGTTTTTTAATTTAACAATATGTTTAGATGAGTTTCTGAAACTGTGCAACGACGATGCTGTAAGTGGCTACGCGAGAAATGAAGTTGAATATGAGAGTGACATCTAGCGGGAAAACACGCCATAGAGTGCGACGGTAGTTGCGTATGCGCCACACAAGAAGCACGTCACTCAACAATTGGCGATTCCTCTCATCTGGCAAAAAAAAGCAAAGTCAATGTACACATTTTACATTATTATATCTACCACATTATTTAACATTTTTATCTAAAATTGCCCTCAATAAAAGGACAGAGTACCAAATACTGAAAGGGTTGCTCAGCCAACGAAACTGAACAACTTTCACCAGGAAATTCTTTCAGGAAATGTTTTTTTTTTCTTTTCCATACAAATTGTGTGATCGAGGTGGTCACTTTGTATAGAAAAGTGTTATTTTTTTTTCCTGAAACAATTTCCTGGGATTCTGGTGTAGGTAAGTGTTGTTCAGTTTCGTTGACTGAGCAACCCCGGGATAAACGCGTGACTTTATGTATGTGAAGTTAAGAGACAGTATAGATTCATAATTATAACTCCGAGAATTTATTAGATTACTTACAAATCTTGACCCACATAGTACTTCAATTTTAGAATTTAAGGCTCGTATTTATAAAGCGATCTCAAGTGTGAGAGCAATATTAAGTATGGATTTGACAGGTCGTTTTGTACTGAAGTGACATTTCTGATATGAACTCAAACTTGCTGTCACTCTTGAGAGCTGATTATAAATTTGGGCCTAAGAATCCTATTGTCTTATAATAAAATGAGAGAATCAAATGCAAAAGACAACTGCAAAATTACAAACATCCGTGTACAAACGGGCTGATTAATTTTTAACATTATTTTAATTTAACCAAATTCAAATTTATTACCCGTGCAGTAAGCGTATTCCTTCACAATCATGAGTTTCATCTTGTCATAATCATTAGCTAAAAACTCGTATATTATTGAACGAGCACACGGGAGCAGCAAGACGTAACACAAATGTAACGACAAGGATAACTTTTTCTGCAAAAAAAATAATACAATACAATACACTTTATTGCACAAAAACACAGAAATTACAAATTAAATAAACAGAAAAGTAGTACAATTGGCGGCCTTATTGCTAATGTAGCAATATCTTCCAGGCAACCAGGCAGTAGGAAACAGCGGAATAAATTAATTAAATAATTAGTTTTGAATGTTGAGGCGTCATGAAATCAGTTAGTCCAACGACTAGGTACTTCAAGATTCGACTAAGGGTCAATCTGGGAATCAAAAAAATTACTGTTTTTTAAATTCCAGTGCCTTTTCTAGTTGGTTCACTAAATCATCGAATGATTGGTCATACCTATAATATAGATAAAAATATTTAGCTACCTCCACACAAGGTGATAGTAAATTATGCAATTAATAAAGTGCACCGCTCACACTAATAAATGCACATGCACAGCCAAGCCAATGCACTTTGCACCACGATAATTCTACTCAACACGGTGTTTTTGTATTAAGAGTTAAAAGCAAATATAAAAATAATTGATTTTTATTGCACGTCGGTACGCAAATATAAAAAAATAATGTTACTTATGCTGCGAATGTTTTTAAAAAAGAAAACTTACAGTCATATTATTAGAAAAGTTTGCAAGGACCATAAGTGTATAAATAAACGCTGTCGACAGGGATACTAACATCTGAAAAAAAAGTGCTATAATTATTCGTTATTATCACCAAGAGCTTTCGTTCGCGAGCAACATGTGCGCGCATAGATTATCTATAGGTAGATGCCAAGTGCTTATCGTATTACCTAAAAAGTATTTAATATTCGTTAACTACTGAGTTATGCGCGCGCACGTTGCTCGCGAATGAATGATCTCCGTAAGGACACAAATTAAGAACAACGAGGGAGAAAATGTTTAAAATAAAATTGTATAGTTTTTCGTATTTATGATGATTGCTGCCAGCTAATTATATTTTAATAAGCTGTCAGTCCATAGAAATCATACTCGTATCATCATATAACTTGGATCAATAGTGTTATAGTAGAAAGACTATAATAGTCAATTATAATAATGTTAATCTGATTCCCGATATTGAAAAGATTCAATACTAATATATTAATTCTCACTGATAGTACAGTCAGGAGTACGATTATACATACATACATACATATAATCACGCCTATATCCCTAATGGGGTAGGCAGAGCGTAAACGACCTAAACAAAGGTCGTTCCACCACGTCTGACAAGTTTTGAGGGTAATTCAAGATAGATTTGTATATTGCTATAGTGACAGGATGCATACCATCGCCTAAATTACAATACTGAAACCCTCAAAACCCTTAGCTGATTTTTACAGCATGCCCGGGAGGAGATGCAGCTGGCACATTCTATGTTTTTCTATCTCTCCCAGACCAGCATGGAAGTAAAGGATGGTCGATTATCTGTGATGGCACAGTAAAAACTGTGCAAGAGCTAGGGTCAAATAATCGTACTCCTGACTGTACATAATATACCTACCTGTAATTGTGTTTTAAATTCCGTACGTTTTACTTGGTCCACCCAATTTTTATTGAACTGCATGATTTGTTTGATCTTAGCTATCTTCGCCGATTGGCAATTATTTTCCCTAAGTCCTTTCTGTAAAAGTTTTCTTGTAAATCTTGTTCGGGTCCACAGAATTTCAATTGGCAAAATGTTAGTTACTTGGCCCAAATCACTTATAAAGAAAATCAAGTGTGTAAAAAAAACATGCACATAGAGTCGATGATCGATTGTGTTTGAATAAAAGTAAAACCATCGAACTTCTTTCAGAAAAGTATACCCAATGATAATCGTAATAAAAATTAAACTTGCTGTATGGTCTTTAGGAGACTGTTTGAAGCCAGCCTTTGCATCACTGTCTTGTACTGTGAAGTTATCTTTATAAACAGATAAACTTAATTTGATAACAATATAAAGAACATATTGAATTGTAGTGCAGAGTAAGGCCTGTGTGGATGGGAAACGTCCAATGTACGTTTCTTCATTCCAATGGTACACGGCATATGCAGCATTCCCAACTAAACATCCAATAAGCACTATCAAATAGGCAACGTATATTTTTCTCAGAGGTTTTACAAAGAGATTGCTGCTTCCGTGACCACAAACGAGTAGCAAATTCCTGATACACCTGTAGGTAATCAAATTTGCATCTTTTACATCTTCATAACGATAATTTTTTACAAACATGTTATTGATTGAAACTAGAACAGTAGGCATAGTAACCATGTACGTCTGAATGTAAACAGGAAAGATGTAATTATGCCTTAGGAAACTTCTGGTAGCTCGTTTGATTAAATTAATCAACAAAATGAACAATCAATTGTACAATCAATTAATGTTATCTGATGCGGCCACAATTTAAATATATTTTTTTTTTTAACTTGGACTGATACATTAAATTTACTCCAAATAGAAATGAATATTAAAGTTCATTACAAACAGGCTTCATTATTAGTATAGTAACTTAATTAACGCATACATAGAAAAAATAACATAAAGTCGATGCCCCCACCAGAAACCAAAACCCACGAGCACCGGCTCGAAGGTCTAAAATACAAAACCTTAATACGACTCATACATCACGTCAATTCACAACGAGAAGCAAAGCGACACGACGCGACGCGACGCTTTTTAAGAACGTGATACAATAATAACAGATCTTTATTTACTATGCAAAAAGCTGGACATTTCATTGTCATAAAATTGGGGCTGCGCTGTCATTCACTTCTTGGTACAACGAGATGTATCTTCAAGCAGCTTAACGCCGCGTCGCGTCGCTTCCCTGTATGAACTAACCCTTAGCGTCTCATTGCATCAAAACTAAGCTCGTTAAATAGTTTATGAGACTTGACTTGTTCAGATTGCCTAAAGGCAAATACAATCTATTCAGAGATATATACCCTCGTCTCGTATGCTATTGATGTATAACAACACTTGTGTAACAATCTATTATAATGCAACGTTAGATGTATTTCGCTAAATTAATTTTAAATTGTGATTTATTTACGAGTAGGTACGTATTTAAGCTTCTGAACAAAATGCTTTTCTTTTTCACTCAATGAAACAGAATAGGAATAAAAACTCTACTTAAATGTGGCCACCAAGTAAATTACTTTTTTAATTTTAATGTTTTCTATTCAAAACCAAATTGCTGGCTGCAAAGAAAATTTTTATACACATTAAATTTATTCCGAGACTGAGAAACTGCGCATTACTTCTAGCTTGTGAATGCAATTTTTCATATTCAGGGAAAGAAGCAGGTGATATTTTTAATATGCAAATATGATCCTCGCGTTCAAAAATATTTTCTAGATTTAGGTTTGGTTCAAAGCTTCTATTTCAACTTATGAAATTGCAAAGGGTTTTTTTCTATGCTTTTCATTATGTTTTCCCTTTTTTTCTTTTTATCTTTCGCATAATCAAAACTCTTTTGTTGTTGTAAAAAAACCCTTGTACTTGTTTCACTAGAAACAAAATTTATAAAACAATTAAGTACAAGAGGAGGTCGTAGTAAGCAAAAAATGTGGTTCTATCTTACAAAATAACTTGCCAAACAGAGAAATTTTAAACGACGATTCTTAATTTTGGTGAAAATTTTAGACAAGGTCCGTGGGGTTTACAGTCCTTTTACTAGGAAAAAAAAGGATCATAGCCCATTTTATTTTAAATTTATTTGCATTTCAACAAAAAAAAGTAAGTATAAGAGATATAGGTACAATCACTGAGGCAAAGACGGCGACTTTTTATAGGAATTATCCACATAAACAAGGCGGTAACGACGGCGGCGACACAATGGCCGTACAAAGCGGCTTTTGTTCACATTGTTACCAGCGACCGGGTGAGAGGCCAGGTGAAATGTATTCAAGACATCTTCTAAGCGTATTTTTGTTTTTGTTGTTGTATCTTTTTTTTTTTTCGAGTGGATTTTCCATGCCAACGAACGATTCGAGAGTTTGTCCGACCGTGACCTACAGAATCCTTTTTCTTGACAGACAATCAGATGATTTGACGCATATAAGGCGGTAAAGCAGCCTTTGTTTACATTGTATACCAGAGACCAAGGTGAAATGTATACAAGACATCTTCTAAGCGTGTTTTGTTTCTGCTGTTGTATCTGTTACCGGCCAAACCCGATTTTAGGCCAAAAACCAAACCGTGAACAGTGGGATACAAGCTCTATCAGTTGCTACAACTGCCTGCCTGATGAAATAATATAATTTAATATAAAAAAATGCTATTCAACAATTTAGTGAAGCTTGATTAGTAGCCGTATGTAGCTTATTAACCAACAATGTTTTTTTTTTATATAGGTATATTAAAGTGTCATTTTACAAAGAAAAGAAAGTGCTTCTATTTATTTTTAATGGTTTAGCTACCATTGTTAGTATTCGCAGGTATAGGTACTGGTTTTGATATTTGACTCGGTTTAAGTAGATTGTTGGTAGAACACTGAAGTCTAAATTTATTTCTATATTAATTATTGACACGTGTTATGGATTAAAATTAATTTATGTTTATAAATAATTTAAGCAATTTATATTTGAGTGTTCTAAGCTTTTCCCGAACAATATTTTCTCCTTATTGAAATCAAATTCTATAACCAATTTGCGGAATCTTAAAAACAAACGAAATAATTTATCAGACCGGAGAAATTGAAAGCCGACCCGAGGCAAGTAACTTCCAAAAATGATTATTACAATTTAAAGAAGTTCCTACCCGTTTCGATCGTCTCAGTAATAATGGAGGAGCTTTTTACCCGACTGCGCAACGCAAAGGAGGATAATGTGTTTATCAGTCTATAACGGGTGCAAGGGACAGCGTACCGCAAACTGATAGAGGTTGCTCTGCTCAGTCAACGAAACTGATCAATTTTCACCATAAAATGAATAAGAATCTGGCTTTCCCATACCAAATGACCACTTCGATCCGACAATATTTGTATGGGAGGCCAAAACGCAAGAATGATTCTTACGTCAATCGATTTATCTTATTCTGGCAAATGTCACCAAACACCGTGATTGTGATCAAAATTAAATTTGGCGACTATCAGATGCCATTTTGTAAAAATGAAACACATTGTAAATTGACGAATTCTGCCGAGTGGAGTTTCTTTGGAAAAGTATTTGAAAATTAGTTTAGGTTTAGGCTTCCGTCAGACGGCGTAATTAAACATTAACTTATATATTTTAATTGGTTGTTTGTTTACGATTGTTACTTCTATCTGTCTATTAGAGGTAGCAGATGGACAAAAGTAACAGACAAAAAAGTTACCTTCGCATTTGTAGGAAATATAAATAAAGTTTCAATACGCCGTATGCCAACATCATTTTTAGCTTTGAATGAAGGATCTATAGTTGACTTTCTTCGCAGTTGGGTTTATGGAACGTCTTTAAATTACTGCTGAATTTGATTTCGGCATCCGACAGTTTGTGAATGAAATGGAAATGTTTAATGAGTTGACAAGAATGGAGCATTAGCTAATGGCACCTGGTTCGGTTCGGGGAATAATTAGAGAACAATAGAAGTATAATTTAGGAGCTCTAATGTTGCTATGAGCTGACGCTTTCGAGCCGCGGCTTGGGAGACAATGGGACCTTGGTATTGTTTGCTCTGCATAAGTTAAGGATGCTTGCTTGCAGATTTTATTTGAGGCGAATAATTGTCAAGGATTTCAGGATGAAAAGATTTATTGTACTTTAAAAAAAAACGAAGTAGAATTATCTTTATTTAAAAGTGATATAGAAAAGTCAAAACATTTAAGTATTTGTACCTCATAATATTATGTATGGGAAGCCTAATTTTTTCTTGTTTTTTGTGGAGGCTCAGCAAACTTTTTTTACACCTACCATTTAGGGGTATTACCCACGAGGGTTTCGAAATCACGTAGGAAACCCATTACGGGGTGTAAGGGACTACGTACTTGTACGTAATTCCCGGGTGAAAACTGTTCAGTTTCGTTGACTGAGCTAGTTTCAAGAAACTGATAGGGGTTGCTCAGTCAACGAAACTGAACAACTTTCACCTGGGAATTCTTTCAGGAAATATGTTTTTATTTTCCATACAAATTGTCTGATCAAAGTGGTCATTTTGCATGGGAAAGTCTAATTATATTTTCATTTCCTGAAAATAATTTTCTGGTGAAAATTGCTCAGTGAACAAAACCCCTATCAGTTTGTTACACCCTTAAGTGAAGGTATCTTATAGACAAACCACATTAAACTGTAAAAACGAAATAAAATAGTAGAGGTACATTACGTTACAAGTGAAGTCGCAAATGCAGCTATACGACGACGTCTAATGACGTCATCACGCGGCCATTTGCCGCGGTTGGAGAGCTCCGTGGTGACGTCACACTGCAGCAACCTCGCAATTTTGAAAAGAGAACAGTTTGTCTGCGCTGGCTGAATATTTTGTATTGTATTGCTCTGTATTGTGAAGTTCATGTGAGCTTGCAGTAAAAATAGGAAAATCTAAAATGTTTTTTTTTTAAATCAGCCAGAAGCCTAAGAAGTGTAGCTGCTTGGCGCTGAACTCTTCTGGTAGAAGAGTAGTCGTAAGCCAAGCGCCCCCTTTGTTGAGATTACCACAATTTTACCATCGCTCCCAGCTAGTTAGACTATGTCTATACTGCTGCTTTACTTGCTGTTGATTTACTATTCGTACCTGTACGTCCACCGCCAAGCAGCTACACTTCTTAGGCTTCTGGCTGATTTCAGTGCCCCTCATGTGGAAATGCTAACGTTGTGTCGTTCAACTCTTTCCTAGAAAAGAACCAAGAGCAAACACATCTTAAATATCTAACCAAAAAATAACCCAAATAGAATTTTCGGCAGTGAGCCCGACGCTAAAATAACGTTTTCAACTGGCATGTTTATAAGGTAATGCTCGACATTGCATCCCGTTTAAGTGGAAAAATAAAATTTATACTACACCTATTCGGAAAGTATATTAGTTCTTACTTAAAAAAAGGAAAGAAAGTACGTAAATCCAAGCGAACGAATATGCGGGCGGCAAAAATATATGGGATTTACTTTCTCCCCTAGGGGAGAAAGTATTTTCTCCCCTCCTATTTTTTTTTTTAAATTCATAATTCAAAACTAGAAACAGGCGAATGGCAAAAAACAAAAAGTTTGTATGTCGAAGCCCACAAAATGATACTGGCCACTTACATTTTTTGGCAGTATGTGCTTTGCTTCATTTGTCTCTTTTATATTTTTAAGTAAAAAATATGGCAAAATCAACATGTCCGCGCGAATTCTTTTTCGTTCTTTGATTTATATGACTTATTTAATGTAAATTAAGTGTTTAGTGTTTTCGATGTAATGTGTAACTGTATTAATATGTGTTTTGTTTGTTTGTGTTCTGTTCGCATGGATGATGACACTTCAAATGTTCTTAAGTTATCTTCTCATGTAAGTGATATCATTCTTTATCTTACAAGGATTTTTATTATATTTTCCTCGTAGGTGTAGTATAAAGCACTATGTATAACTCGGAAGAAAATGCGATTCCCAACTCGTGTGTATTGAGGCCCTCAGCTGCGCTTCGGGCCTCAAACTACACCCTCGTGTGGGAATCGGTCATGTTCTCCCCTCGATAAACAAGGTACTATTTCCTTCGCAAACGACTTGTAAGTGCCTTCATTTCCATACCGAGCGAACTCTATTCGCTTTACATTTTAAATTTTAGAGCGGCACCTTCAGTCAAAACGGTCGTTCGAGCCCCTATGTAGGCTGGCCATGGACTTTAAAATATTTAAATCAAATAATTGTAACGGAAAATCATGCAATTCCATATAATTGATTTTCCGTTCTCCGTATAATTTACTTTATCGCATGTGAAAAAGAGCAAATACATTCTATTTGTTTTCATTAGTAGTTGTATCATGTGGAGAACCATTGGACAGGGAAGTTTTATACTGAAACCAAAATAGTGTTAACAATCAAACCAAATAATAGTATATTAGGCAACGAGGGAATAAAGCAGTGTCTAACGTCACGGGCAGCATATTGAATCCTGAGCGGAATGAAGGATCCTACGATTAATTCCCGAGCGCAGCGAGGGAATTAAGTGTTTAATTCCTGAGCGAAGCGAGGGAATTATGACAAGAATCCTGAATGTAGCGAGGGATTCAAGTCTGCCCAAGGCGAAGACACATTTATTCCCGAGGAGCATACTATATTTTACACACCTACTGCACAGATTACTTAGACGGTGGCAGGCGTCTGTAAGATAATAAAGCTCAGAAATATACCTAATCATGTAATATTGATACATAAATAAATATTGAAAACATACCAGAAGCAACAGATCCGAAAGTCAATTCACACTCACTGAACTACACTTCACGTTCACAATCCACTACCTACGTATTTTTCCAAAAAACGAATTGATCGTATTTAACATATTCAACATTAATAACAAAATACGATAAAATACTAGTCACAATGTCTTCTGGAGTCAAAATATTAATTTCACTCGACAATTTACGAAATGGAAGTAATAATCAATGAAAGAAAAACTTTTGCAAAATCAAACCGCGTTTTCTTTTTTTTAGTTTCTTTTTTTTTATACAAAGCAAAGAGCACATACAGATAACTAGTCATACAGCCTTTTTACACTCGCCGGGAGGCGCAGAAGGCGAGTGTGGCAACAGTTTTAATACACACACAGCCATATTTTTTTTTTCTGAAAATTATTTTCTTAGTAGTTCACATGACATTCCAAATTCAAATCACATAATAACCCTTGGGCTATTAAGGATTTCCATACAACTTTAAATCCCTTGGGATTATTTTCTTGCTTTAAACGCAAGTTCCTTGATACATTATGTTGATATAATAATGCAGAGGTGTGTAAATATATTTTAAGGCAAGAGGATCTAAATAAGATAAAATACTTAAAATATAAATTGAGTCCTTTATCGTAAGTATACGCATACTTACGAAATAGTATACTTGTAATATTAATTTTTTACTAGTATGGTAACTTATCATGATCAAATAAAGTTCACTTGCCTTCAATGGCGGAATAAACCTTTTTTCCCTAGTAAATTTTATAAATATCATTTAATATCGTTCTGTTATCAATTCCGAATTGAAGATTCTTGGTCACCCTAGCAATTGCCCCCGGTATGGAAAATTCACAGGAATGCGCGATGCAGCGTACTACGAGCCTGTTCCAGTCCGTGAGTTATACAAAATGGCGTTTGGCCCTGTCCTCTTAACTTATAAAAATAAAGAATATTAAAAAAAAAATGTAAAACATACAGTCACGGTTTACACAGAAAACAAAGTGTAGGTACTTTATTAGATTAAGATGATCCTATCCTTCTTTCAGCAGCTACGTTACATACTTTCATTTTCAGTACTTTCATGTATTTCAGTATGGAGCAGGTCTTTTGGAAAATAATATTGAAACTGTTAATAGATTGATCCAAATTAAAGTACAGCTGTAAGTAAAATTATAAGTTTATTTCTATCAACATCCATTATCCCTACTGGATTGATACAGAACTAGAAAGAGAACCTCTTCGTAGCGACCTCTATCAGTCGTATCTTGAATTATAATCCTCCCTAAGAGGCAATTGAGGTTCTAAGGAGGACACTCTAGCAGTTAGTTCCTACCACCTACCGATAGATGTCAACTAAATAAAAGCACCAAAATAATATTTTTATCATCTGTATTTTATTTACTGTTTAAATAAATTAAGAAAATGAAGCTGTAGTTATCAGAGTTACATAAAGTAGTTTTACTAAAGAAATAAACCACACCATTTTAAACTAACATGGCATGAATGAATAAAAAAATTCTCACGAGTCTTTGTAATAACTATTTAAGAAGCCCATAGAAAAAAGTGTTCAGTAAATAAAATTAAAAGTGTTTCATGTTTCATACATAACTTAGAAGAGATCACGTACAAAACAAAATGCAAGTCTGTCAAATAAAAAATGTCATAGAGATTTTGTTAAAAGATATTCATTCATCTAGGATTTTGATCTCATAATGAAAACATATCAAATATTCAGCATATTGATATTTGGTTCATTCAGATTGCGTATTTCTAGTCTTTCCAAAAATTAATAAATTCTACAAATAAAAAAGAAACAATATTTATCATAATGTTACCATTATTGGTTGCTTTCTTATACGGTTATGTGTTTTTATACAGTTTACTATAATATTATAACGTTCTATTACTTATTTATTTATGCATTTACTAAGGCAATATCCCAACAACAATCAACAATAATGTTGGTAGTTTTAAAAAAGGTACGTATATAAGAAAATAACAGTTAAATAGTCCAAGAAAGAAATGCAAAACAGGACAAAATATTCAAAAAGGATTTTTATTACATAAGCAAAAAAATTGAGATACATCAGCTAGTACTGACTTTGACTCTAAGGATCGTATTTATAATCAGCTCTCAAGAGTGATACGTGACGAGTTTGAATTCGTATCACAAATGTAATTTCAGTACAAAACGACCTTGAGATCACTTTATAAATGCGAGCTTATATAAATCTTTCTATTTTTTCAATATAAATTTTTCCATTTTCGAAGTCTGTGAAATTAATGATTGCAATTTAAGAAGACTAGAAAATAACTACCTACTCAAAGCAACTATTCTTTTAAATTTAAATTATGACACTTTACTATACTTACATACATTCCATATTATAACTTACACGTTCTATTTTTATACAATTATAATATTTTACATTTCACGCAACCTAACTGATATTTATTATCACATTTTTTTGTTTACATAAATGTGTCTATCATTTAACAGTAACTATAGTTCAAGAGACGGTGACAATATAAATGGTCACAAAGTACCAAGACATAATATTATTGCCAAGACTATCTTTAAAAGTTTTATAATTTCATATTATTATTACGATGAGATGACCATACTCAATTTATACCTATACCAAGATAAGTACTTCTGGTGCACCAATTTGACATCCGTCTCTAAAACTATAAGACAACATACAATAATTTTAATGACTTGCAACGATGACTATTAATTTCTTTTGATACGTTGTAAAAATTACTAATTTACTCATGATATTTTTAACAATTATATAAAATTTAAGCCCTTTTCTTACATGGTCATAGATTTTACAACATGCGTTATACAACAATTTCAGCAAATTATAGCAAAGTGAAAGAAATCGGAGAATAATTGCGTTATGTAATACTCTTTGCTACAATGATTATAACGTGATTTTTATGTAACTATGAGCATAACTATGATTTCAATATTATTCTCAGTTGATGTAAATTCTTTTATACAGAATCTCATATTTTAAATAATATTTTTGACCTTATAGAATTCGTGAAAAAGGAACATAAAACAAAACATCTATATAACCTTTCGGCAACCATCACGTATCACATTCCGACACTATTTGAGTCCAACAAAATCCCATGTCTCCACTATCAGCTTCATAACATCACTTTCCATCGATCTTGTCCATAATCCAACGTCACATCACTTAAATTCTAGTCCAGTCTACACATCAAGTTGCGTCAAGAAGTTAGGCATATGGTGCGGCGTGGAGTGTGGCGTAGTATGCTGTGCTACAGCGTCTATATCAGCGTGGTCGCGCCGTCGCGTTGCTCGCGCCGTCCCACCGTTGGGCGTGGGCCGCGCGAGCCGGAGCGGCACGGGAAGTAGTTCTGGCATCACGCTGTGGTGGGTCACTAGTGCTGTCAGTGAAGTGAACTCTTTCGTGAAGCCCTGGAATATTCAGGTGTTCAGCTTAAAAAGGAGAGCATTTGATAATAAAAGAAGTCGTTCGTTTGGGTTTCAAATCACAATAAAAACAAAATATTCCAAATTCTGAAGTAATTACATTATTTTGGGTAACCACCTAACAAATTACTAAAACTTAAGAGAAGTGAGAAACTCAAAATGTTTTCCTTATTTCTAAAATGTTACTCGCTCTTAGTTAGACTATCAATGAACTATAATAAAACAGAAGCACACAATCAAATGCCAGTATCTGTATGACTTCTTGGTAAACTCGCTTCAACGTTGACTCATTCTCTGTCACCACCACTGATTAGAGAACGTCGCTGCCGCTAGCTCCATTTACTCTTCTGCGGTCACCACTGATCTAGATTCAAGAGTTACCTCTTCTTCTCTCAAATCTAGCTCTTGAATCTGGACCAACCAAGCTCATTTATATACTGTTCTATTCCATCAACTAGGTGAACCACATATAATTATTACGATGGTAACTCACCTTAATCTTGTATCCTTTAGGCGTGCGCAATATTAGATAGTGCGCTATCCCTGAAGGTTGGAAGTCTTTAGGCACACGAACGGAAAGCGCGTAGCAAGCTGGCTGCGTCGTGCTGCCTCGAACTAAGAATGCGCCCACCGGCTGCCCGCTTAGAACTTCTAAGGCAATCTGAAAGTGAGAAAGAAGAGGTGATCAGTGATTATTGATGACAACAAATACAAATCAAATCAACGGATTGTTGTTGCCTAAACAATGTGAGGCACTACGCAATACGCAATTAACCAATGAAATAATTTTACCTCTCTAGGAATGCCCTGCTGAAACCACGGTGCGCCTCTCAACTCAGGTTCAACTCTCGGATTGTTGTTGCCTGAACAGTGTGAGGCTCCGCACGATGAACCGCCCGATGATGATGATGTTGCTCGACTGCATGTAGCTGATGGTGGACTGGAATTAGAGCAAAAGACTTTTGAGATAACCTTAAAAAGCTAGTGCATTGACGGCTCGGAGGGAATTTCCAGAGATAAATAGAGACTTTTTTTACGTTTTTGATCTCTTTCAGCCCAGGCTTTTCACTATTTTGGATACCATTGTACTCATCTGTTTGCTTTGCCTAGTTTTCCTTTGCCTTTATAGTACTGAGGTCCTCTTTCCAGCTTCGGCCACTTAACTTTGCCGTGTTTTTGATATTACCTAACCTAGTACCACTTGAATACCAATTTATAACACTTACCAACTGCTTTTAAAATTATTACACTTCCGGAAGTCGGTATCTAGATCATTGTGTTGGTTGTCGGGGGGATGGCGCCGGGGCGTCTCTCGATTCGATTCCCGGGTGCGTGCTTCAGCTTCGGAAGCCTCGTTGATGTAACCTCCGTTTAGGCAAAGGGGTATGTTGGTTGGCCTGGAACAGTAAATGAATACATCAATAAGAATAGTAAGAAATTAAGAATTCGTCACGGGCAAGATGTGAACGTGCGACTTCAGGAATGCCGTTCCATCGTTCTGCCAATTGGGCTACCGAGGGAGTAGTCAACATTGCGAGTTCAAGCCGCTTACTTCTTTTTAACACGTCATTGTGGACATATAAAACGTGTTATAGTAGTGTGATTGCAAAAATTCTCAAATAATAATAAGATGCATAAATACATGCAATCATGCCAATATAATATCCCCTATCGTATAGGCCTATACTATAGGTAGAGCTGATCAAATTCGAGAATCATTTCAGGTTTGTTTTGCTGTAGTGAAGAGTTATCAGCCCATATTGTAATTGGTATTACCTACCTTGTCCCTTCCTCAACTACTGGTGGAAGAGTGGGTTCTGGGTTACCTAGTTTTTTTTTTTATATCTCCCAGTCCAAGGTGGAAGTACAGTACCTACCTTGATTGAAAACTTACGGGAGTTACGGGGGTTATGGGTCTATTTTGTGAGTGGTAACCGTACTTCAGTTTTTACGAGTTGGGCAACCCTTTCGTTACGGCCGGTTCGTAACTTCGTAAAAAAACTTTAAAATGTTGTTTGTTTTTTCTTGCTAAATTAGCTATAAGCGTAAAGAAAGCAATTGGCCAAAAACTATAGTACCTATTATGATACAATATTTCTAAATTAGGATGATATTCTTTCATTGTTTCTTACAGTCGGTGTCACGCCTCTAATCGTCATTATGGAGAATGATCAGTTTCCTACTTTAAATACTACCATGCTGGACTGGGAGCGATAGAAAAACAAAGAATGTGCCAGCTGCATCTCCTCCCGGGCATGCTGTAAAAATCAGCTAAGGGACTCGAGGGTTTCAGTATTGTAATTTAGGCGATGGGCTGACAACCTGTCACTATAGTAATATACAGGTCTATCTGGAATAACCCTCAAAACTTGTCAGACGTGGCGGAATGATCTATGTTTAGGTCGTTTAAGCTCTGCCTACCCCATTAGGGATAAAGGCGTGATTTTATGTATGTATGTATGTATCAGTTTCATAGTTTTCAAGACACAAAGTTTTACTTACGTGGTAGGAGTATCAGCGACTAAAGGAGTAGAATCATCATCCGAAGGGTTCAGCAGTGCTCCGCTGAATCCTAAGGCTATTCTTCTCATCAGTGGAGGTCTTTCCCCCAGTCTTCTGTAGCTGCCAGCGTTCCCCACCAGCTCTGTAGGAGAAGAGTCTTCGGAACTGCTCGGGCTTGGCTCGTTCACCAACTTTGACGCGCCCATTATGTCGCATTTCTGCGGTGACCTGGAATATTAGATAAAATAATTAGTTAACTAACTTCATTATTATTTTTTCTTTGGTATTTAAAGACAGCTAACGCCTTTTTGAATGAATCGCAAAAACTTCTGAATTTAACAACAAAATATAATTATTATGCCACCCGAATCGTGAAAGGTTTCAGATGCAATACGAATGCGCATCGCAGCAGCATCGCAGTTTTGTGAACCAGGGCCTAAGTTGAAGTGCGACAGAGTTGAACATGGTAACCAAGTAATATGGATAATTATGCAGATGAAGACGATAACGATGGGCAAATGCGGTGTTTATCAGTATTTCCTTGACGGAATAGACATAATTCCGCGAGGGTGGGTGCAGTTACTAAAGATCATGAGAGAGGCACAGCAATAATTATAAGATTGGATACTTACAAACAACGAGGATAGTGATGTGTTAGGCCCGGGAGTGTGTCTGGTGCTCGCACACCGCAATCGCCACCGCTTAGCTCCTTGCCCTGGAAAAAAGAAAGTTGAAATTAAGAATTAGGTTTCAAAATCTTATATAGTTTTTAAACCAAATGCTTTTTAATGAAAAAATTCATCATCTTAATTAAAGGCTTTCTTCCGTCCGAGTTACTGCTTTCAAGAAACAATGACCAATCTGCTGGATTCTATGCACGCACGCACATCTCAATCCTTCCAAATGCGGCATATTACCTACTAACGCACCCATTTCATTGCATACAGTGAGTAATAAACAAAGTACGAGTATAAGAGCAACGGCTATGTGATGTTTGTGGGTCGCATTACTAGGTACTTTATGGGGTCATAAGACTTCATAATATATCAAAGTAGTGAACTGATAAAAAATGCTGCGTGGTGACTTTGTTTTCACAGTTTGAGACAAAGTAAGTACTTACATAAAAGATTTAAAATTAAAAAGCGATTGAATATTACATACATACATACATAAATCACGCCTTTATCCCTAGTGGGGTAGGCAGAGCGTCAACGACCCAAACAAAGGTCGTTCCGCCACGTCTGACATGTTTTGAGGGTTGTTTAAGATAGATCTGTATATTGCTGTAGTGACAGGTTGTCAGCCCATCGCCTAAATTACAATATACTGAAACCCTCGATTGAATATTCACCGCAGTTAAGCGATATTATTATTATTTGAATCATTGAAATAACTTTAACAAATTCCTCTATCGAACTTTCAAACTCTACAATCGCCCCACAGAAGCTCCGGCGCAGGTTAAAAGCCGTGAAAGATAAACAAAGCGACCGCTTCGGTCCATTAATTCCAAAACGTCTAAATATGCACCATATTTGGAGAGGAATAATGTAAAGAGGGACACTAAATCAGTCTGCGTGCCGTTATAAGGAATGCGGCCGCATTTGTCGGGGTGTTTCGATAGATAGAGCCGGCTTAATACAGGGTCTTTACAAATTGGGTACTTGACTGGGTAGCTTAAAAAAATCAAAACGTTTATACTTAAAACTGATGGCTAAAAATATTGTGGATTTCATTCATCATTTAAAAAAAAAATGCACATTTCGATTTTAACAATCGAATTAAAAGTATGTAAGTTATTGATTTGATTAGTCATATTTACTAAAATGTGACGTCATAATTTACTATTTTCATACAAAAAAGCGTTTTTGACATTTCATAAAAAGTTACTGATTTGACTAGTTGGAAAGTAGCCAATTACTGTTTAAGGTGTGAAAGACTAACGAGGACAAGAATAGGATTTGTGGTTTTAAAACATACACTCACACTATTATTTTGAGAAAGAATTGTTTGACCCAATGAACCCTGGTTTGTGTAAACATTTTCTAAACAGTTTTTAAGAAAAAAAAATTAATTTTACACGTACCAATACCAATAGAACATTTTATAGTGTCTCTATTGGCACAAAATTTGTAACGCATGGATTAAATCTTAAGGAACTTAAAATGTAAACTTACAAATGTGATACAAATAATGAGACTAGCAGATTTATTTCCAGCATTGTTCTTCCCTCAGTTGCGTGTTCTTGGATGCGTGACGAAACGCATTTAAAAACAAACATAAACAGTTGGGAAACAATAGTATATTGCTAACCAAAGGATGTAAGTCATCAAATGCATACGAGGTTTTTGGCGCCCGAGCGCAGCGAGGGCGCTAATGGTACGAGTATGCATTTGATGACTTACACCATGAGGTAAGCACTATGCTTTACATATCGAATGAAAGATAAGTTAAAATTATGGGAAAATATAAGAAAATTAAAACATGAAATTACGACGAAACAGTAGGCAATACCAACTCACTATGAGCGAATTTAACCATCACAAATATATGCATTCGCGTAAGAAAAATTATCTAATTTGCAAGTAGACATTTTGTTAAGTATACTGACTGTTTAATTTGTTAATGTTTTATAATAAAATGCTAAGTAATAAATCGACAAACTCAAGTTTTGAGGTTATAAATATGTTATAAAAACCACAGAGTAAAAATTTCATAATTTTCATAATCCTATGTTTACATTTTTATGGCCTTATTCCGTGACTCTATGCGTCATATTTAGTACTGGCCAGTTCGATATTTAAATAAATTCGAATAGAATTTGTTTTAAAATCGATTCCGATTCGATTAATCATCCGATTCCGTGTGTTTGAAATAAGGCTATCAACTTTTTTTTTCTTGCAATTTGACAGTTCCTTATTCAAATTACTTTGCAGCATAGGTTTCAAAACCTATGATGCAAAGTACCACTTACATCCCGGGTTTTAGGGTTGTATGAACCACTTACTGAGCATGAGATATGTAATAGTATATTGCTAACCAAAGGATGTAAGTCATCAAATGCATACGAGGTTTTTGGCGCCCGAGCGCAGCGAGGGCGCTAATGGTACGAGTATGCATTTGATGACTTACACCATGAGGTAAGCACTATGCTTTACATATCGAATGAAAGATAAGTTAAAATTATGGGAAAATATAAGAAAATTAAAACATGAAATTACGACGAAACAGTAGGCAATACCAACTCACTATGAGCGAATTTAACCATCACAAATATATGCATTCGCGTAAGAAAAATTATCTAATTTGCAAGTAGACATTTTGTTAAGTATACTGACTGTTTAATTTGTTAATGTTTTATAATAAAATGCTAAGTAATAAATCGACAAACTCAAGTTTTGAGGTTATAAATATGTTATAAAAACCACAGAGTAAAAATTTCATAATTTTCATAATCCTATGTTTACATTTTTATGGCCTTATTCCGTGACTCTATGCGTCATATTTAGTACTGGCCAGTTCGATATTTAAATAAATTCGAATAGAATTTGTTTTAAAATCGATTCCGATTCGATTAATCATCCGATTCCGTGTGTTTGAAATAAGGCTATCAACTTTTTTTTTCTTGCAATTTGACAGTTCCTTATTCAAATTACTTTGCAGCATAGGTTTCAAAACCTATGATGCAAAGTACCACTTACATCCCGGGTTTTAGGGTTGTATGAACCACTTACTGAGCATGAGATATGTAAAAGAAATTTACGTATTTGGTTCCTGAACTTTGCTGTAAAAAGTATAATGGCTTTCAGCAAAAGGATTTAATTTAATTATTTTCAGCACAATCCTTTTGTAGAAATCTTATTTACATTTTTTCAATGTATTGTATAGTTTCTGCTGCCCCAAATTGTAGTTATCACACTCTGTAGTAACTTTCAAAAGCTTTCCCCAATCAGCCTCCAACCAGCTTAATCATTGACAACCAGAAGAGAAGGGTAAACCAGCCAAACCATAATTTCCATATCACCATAAACCGACGCCCACAATGTGAGAGAGAGACAAAGAACTGTCACCATCAATCATGCGGAGACAAAAAACAAATTCGCGCGCGGGCCGTCCTCCGACAAAAACATAATACGAGTTTGAAATTATTCCGATCCGCTGCCGAGATACGAAGGAATAAAGTACCACTTTTTCCAGAGGTAATTCCGTCACAGCATTTTAAGATATTTCGCTGAACCCGTAATAATTGTATGTAATTGCAAAACGCAATAAAAAATCTAATTCTTATGCATTGTTTACTTTTATGTACGTATCATGTTTGAAACGGAGCATCAGAACGGCATAATAATGAAGCTTATCAAGACATTTGAGAAAATACATATTTAAACCATAATATCGTCCTTCTCAATTAATGGATCTGAAATAGGCCTAATTTAATCAATTGAAAAAGCAGACGCTTTCAAAAAGACCTCACCCCTTGAAAACCATCATCGAATGCCAAGATACTTCTTCGGCGACAGAACCTGAAATGAGTTTCATAAGAAAACAGGACAATGTTCTGTAAACCTTTCTCCAGAGGTCACGTCTTGAGCCAATCTGCATGACGTCACACGTATTGTTTCTATCGCATTGCAGGTCCCTGTACAATGAGGGTAGTCCCAAAAGCGATCCGCACCGCACGCGACGCAACGTAAAATATTCAACACTCGGCCGTAAAATCACGACAGAACCAATGTCCCGATGAACTTACAAGTGGAAATGTGAGGATATTTCGACGAGTTTCAGTGAGGATTAAAATATTTATGATTATAGAATGGTCGCATAGGCTGAATAGTTTAAAACAATGAAGAGTTATGAATGTAGTCGGCAAATCAATTTTAATTAACTTTTGTAGAAAGGAATAAAAAACTTGTAAATAAGTTCATGAAATATGACAATACATCAAAGTTAGACACCAAATCGACTGACCCATCCAGTTCTAATAAATTAGTCAAACATTTGGCACTTTGATTGCAATAATAAATTCTGTCCAATCCAAACAGCTATCACTACCCGCATATTTTTGCGGTATTTTAGGCGAACTATAAATAGTGATGGGTGGATAAATCGTGTGATTGCGTGCCTAAACGCAATAGCAAAATGATTCCAACAAAGTCTATTGTTATCTCAATGGAGCGGTTTAGACGCAGGACTATTAACATTTCTATCCTCTTAGAGAAATTACCTGATTTTTCGCACGTGCGTTTTTAGTATGTTGGTTGATTAATGATAACAAGCTATAAAAAGAGTTATTCGTCAACAGAACTGAACCCACTTAAAACTGATCCCAAGAGTTCAGTTGATGAAACTTGAAATAAACAATAATTATTGTTTTCTTCAACTGCGCCCAATTAATTTATTTGATCAATCAACTTTGTAGGTTTAAATTTACTTTGAAATTGTTTTTTGATAAACTTACAAGGCTAACATTTTATCAAAATCTATTTGGCTTTCGTATAGTCGATCGTCCCTTGACTCAGTTCTTTACTCTATTCTAACCGACTCTCTTATCTTTCAAGTTTATTTGAAACGAAGCGACGTAGCAATTCACGAAAATGGCCGACTTGGGGCTGTGTTATACTCGTATAAATAAAGTAAGGTTCCAAATGTGTATCAAATGGCTTTGATTCTATTCTGGCAGACAAATATTAAAAAACCTTTAAAATTTATTTAGAAACGAGATGAGGAATCAACACTTTGATCAACCGACTCCAATTTGAATTTGGTATGATGGGCCGACGACGTCGTGAAACTTATAAGACAGAACTGGATGAAACTGACACAGGACCGTGAAGATTGGCGTAACAGAGAAGAGGCCTATACCCAGCAGTGGGTGGATTATGACCCAAATGATAATATAAAAATGAAAATATAAAAAGAAAACAAATTTTGGTCTACATTTTGTGAAAGACATAATTTCGCTACGAAAAATCTCTGTATTATATCGCATCTCAAAAGCATTTACCCTTATCGTTTTTCCAGCATTAGCCGGGGCCCGCTTATATCGGTTATCGGAAGGTCGGCTGAAGTAAGGCTTTCTATTGCACGCGGGGTTGAAATGCTGGGGTAATCAGACTGATGCTAGCAGAAACACTATGTTCTTGCCTTCTTTTATCAATTTTGTATACTTACTGACAAATCAAAAGACAGTGAGACGAAATCCTAATTCGACACCTATTTAAAATTTAACGGTTAACTGAAATACTCACTCTTGGAAAATTTCTTTAAATACCTAGTAAATAGTTTTCTGAAATTGCTGTGCAAAATCTCAATATCGCATTCACCCTTATCGTTTTTCCAGCATTAGCCGGGGCCCGCTATATCGGTTATCGGAAGGTCGGCTAAAGAAAGGCTTTCTATTGCAGGGGGTGGCTTATGGGCTGGAAATGCTGGAGCAATCAGACACAGGCACGTTTTCTATCGGCAGAATTGGGCAGAATAGACGGCTCGGTCGTTTTGATAAAACGCTTTACCATAGTAGAAAGAGGGGGAAGTAGGCTATCTCCGGCCGAATCCGCGATATAATTGCCTACTGTCTCAGGGTTGTCACTTTAAGCTAAATTTTAATTCAATGTCTATAAATTGGCAAAGGTCGGGAAGTTGTGTTTTTTTTACTTGTATTATCTGGGTACAGGGTTTGAAAGATCGGTTTTACCTAAACGATGATGAAACCTTTTACGATCAAAGAAAGAGCGACCGACGGGCCAACTGACGGACGGCGCGGGGCGGTGATGAGCACGAGTAAACAGTAGGTTACTGGTTACTGATAGATGGTACTGTCAACCAATTCATTAGTTTAAAGCCCGGCACTTGCCAAATATAAAAACTCATCTCTGAATAACTGATTCAATGATCATTAGTCAATAAAGTTCAACAAAATGGTTTTCCTAACAAATACTCATTTTTTGTAAAGATACAGAGCAGTATTATTTATGAAAAAAGGGATTGCATTAATTTCGCGGTGCCAAAAAGCCGTGACGCCCGCGAACCTCGTACGGAGTTAGCCCCGACCCCGACTGGCGCACGGAGAAACCCCGCGAGATTTTGTGTTAGTGTGCGTGCGGCGGCGCATAGATACTATGGCGCGCACATACAAGCCGCGCACGGTGCGTTTGTATGAAGATAACTTACTTCCCCCTCTTTCTACTATGGCTTTACTGGTTAGAACTATAATCGTAAAAAAAAAAGTTATGTGGTGGATTCAATAGAATATAATACTTAGCAAGAATTATTCTTATTGAGTTTGTCTTGCAGAATATAATGTATTCAGACAGTTTGTATACGGAATAGTACATAACATAAATTATGTTAATTACAAAATATTATTGAGACGCTTAACATCCAAGCCTAATTGAACCATAGGGATACTTAATTATTATTTACAAACATATTAACATCCTGATATGATATTCATTGTATTGAATGATATTTATTATTATTGTTTTGTAGTTTGCGCCTACTCAGTTGCGTAGTCACGAAACTTATATTGTTAGCTTCAAAACAATTTTGCCGCCAAACGGACAGTTCGAAAGAGAAAATTTCTAGCTACAAAGCAAGACGACTATTTGATTATTTTTCATTGCTCCATCATTAACATCAAAATATGCCTCCATGGTTTTATCGCCATACAATACTTTTCCCTCAAAGTATCCTCAGACACGGCATCCGAGGTTTAGGGCCAGTACGCACGAGTTGGCAGTATACACTTTGCGACCTTTGCCACGTCAAGACTGACCTCCAAAAAAAGGTTAATTGCGCGATTTCAGCATTATTTACTGCTACCGTTAAAATAAAACGTATGTTAAAAAGTGGATTGAGTTAATTTATTATTATAACAACGGGACGGTTATTAAATTAGGGTCCATAAATCAAAATTTAACTTACTTTCAACGATGTAAAGTGAGTCATGAACATGGTTTTACCAAACTAATTTAAAAACATTTTGGTACTTTCAAGATAGTCTAATATGGATTCAATTCACCGTAACTTATTTAAAATAATTTCAATACACTTTTATAGGAAGTTGTAGAGCTGAAAACTGACTTAATTTATTTTCTATTTCAGTCTCTTTACGTATTATTATTATTAGAAACATTTAAATTTAGATTGATTTATTTTACCATTTATTGTACACAGAAAAATACAAAGTACATAGGAAACAAATACACAACAGGCACTGCTTATCTCTAAAAAGAAATTTCTTACAGCAGACCTACAGAACTGAAGTGAAATAGCAAGAAACGATATTGATTGTATTTTGAAAAAGTCTCAAAAGTTATAGGTGCATTGAAAGTTAGTCATACTTTTGCTAACCAGAATCGTCCTTGACCTCCAGAAATGTCAAAACGCTTTTTAACCGACTTCCAAAACAAAAGGAGGCGGTTCTCAATTCGTCGTGAACTTTTATTTGTATGAAAATTGAGAGTTATGACGTCACTGGCTGTAAATATTGACTACTCAAATCAATAACTTCTATATTTTTAACTCGATTATTAAATCTAAATGTGCATATTTTTTTTTAATGGTGAATGAGATCCACAGTATTTTAGCCATCAGATTTAAGTATAAACGTTTTGATTTTTTTAGCCACCCAGTCAACATGCTCACGCGACACTAAAATGATATACGTGGTCGTATTCGGTATGCGTGACGTTTCTACTATTTCACGCAATTTATAGCCACCACCCGCTCGCTGTAATTAAACTCAAAACTCAGTTTATAAAATACGTGACGACTTTTAATTTAGGTAAGAATGCCTTTGTTAGGGCAAATTTTATGGGCAAGAAACATGTTTACACATTTCTTGTAGAGACGTCGCAAAATAAAATCCAGTTAAACCTTTATACAACTTTGTTCTTCTATACTCGAGGTAATAATCGCTGATTTGAAATGACAAATAACGCAAAAACTCATACAAAAAAAGCTCTACGTAAATTCATAATGTAATGAAGAATAGGATAAAATTTTGTTAAAAAACAGGAAACAGTAATTAAATATAAACCACCAACAGAACATTTTGCGCTAGCTTGATAATTGAACTCTTGCCTACACGTCGCTCTCCAACTGAAAAGTGTGAAATCGCCTGAATTTGACATTGTGTACCTGCGAAATGGGGCGACACAAGAGGCTACAGCAGCGCGGTGGCACATTTCTGGAATCGCGTGGCTAAAAGCATTCTCAAAAGCATTCTCTCTTTTGTCAGCTTAAGATTTATTTTCATTGTGTATTTTCTCTATTTTCAGTCAATAGAATCGGTCACAATTCACAACAATCGGTTCACGCTCCAGCAAGATATAATTTTCTTATTTCTCATTTCAGCATTATAACGCCTTTTAGATTTTTGTAGAGGTTCTATTTAGCAATTATTGACACGTTTTTGTGGTGGTGAATCCTTGCGGGTCGTTTAATATAATAACAAACTGACACAAAAAAAAATTAAGGGTAAAAATATGAAACTCCACAACACTGAAAATGTTGAGGCATAGAATATGAACTACGCTTCAAAACTTCAGTCTACCCTGAATTTGACATCGTGTACCTGCGAAATGGGGCGACACAAGAGGCTGCTGCGCGTTGGCACATTTACGGAATCACGCGGCTAAAAGCTTTCTCCACTTGTCACTTGAGTTTGTGTCGGCTGATGCTCATTTTGACTCCATTTTGGGTCATTTAAATTTATTACTACCATTTTGCCCCAACTAGTATAGCTGTTAAGTTGAAATTTTAGTAAGTTTTTCAAAGCTTGCGAATATAAAATAAGTATTCAACAGAAATATTTCATTAAAGATTTTTTAAATTGATTAATTCATTTATTCATTAGTATTTTAGTATTAACCCTTTAATTTGATGTAAATTCTAATGACTCAGATTTGTTCCAACTTGTTTCTTTATAAGTAAGCTCTGATATAGCACCTACGCACGAAAATAAACTTTCCATCTCTTTCCTACCTTACTGAAACATAAATATCCTTCTCTCTCTTATAACTCACTTTCAAATGGCATTTCAATTATACGACTGTTAAATAATAACGAATGTTGCCTGCTTTCAGAATGAAGTGTATTATATTGCGGCGCCAAAAATAAACTGGTTTTAAAACACAAATGAACCCAGTGACCCTTGTGAATCCTGTTTATATGTCACCGGCAATGTGTATAATACAGGCATTATATAAAATGCCTAGACTATGTATAGAATGCCTTAGGCCGGTATGCAATGTGTGAAATATTATGAATATTAATATCTATTAAATGCTTTTCCTAGGCATTGTACGTACATAATGCCTCGGCATTGTATAGAATGTCTGCTGGTCCACCGGCAATGTGTGAAATTATTGATATTGGTCTGTATGTTAGGTTAGCTCTCGTCTACTCTCATCTAAATAACACATTGCCGGGTGCTCATTCGGCATTGTACACAAAGCCTAGGCCAAGTGTGAAAGAAATAACATTTCATGCATTGCCTGGACGTTTTAGGCATTCTATCCGTAGACTAGGCATTGTATGTAATGCCTAATTATACACATACCCGTTAACATATACATCGTAACAACACTCTGCAATTACCTACGATGCTAACTTTCATAAGTACGAAAGTTGGGAGTTCATTTATTATTTTAAAGTAGCTCGCTCATCCCATTGTTGTGCGAACAGCTCCCGTGCGGGAGTTTTTATTCATGTGCTACTAAGCATGATTCCATATTTTTTTTCACGCTGCTAGACTGGGACCGATAAAATACAAAGAATGTTCCAGCTGGTTCTCTTCCCGGGTATAATGTAAAAGACGGTAGGCAAACATGAATAATTTTGAATATTTTTTTATGAATTTAATTTGTCAGATTTAATTTATTGTTTGCATTTCTTTTTTTCTTACTATTCTTATTAGATTTTAAATAATATTTAAGCTCTCAAAAGTTCATAAATTGTTTATCTTTATAACTTCAGTAAAGGTACATTGAACAGAAGGTAAGTCTTAAAATAGAAAACATCTGTTCAATAGAAAGATGCTATATTTAAATTGATAAGATACCTTCCTTTTACCAACATAGTAAAAGCTTCAAACGATTCATGTGATAAAATATAATTGCTGTCGCTTTCTATGACTAAGTTTAAAAATGTAGATTATAGTCCTCTCAACCCATAATGTTTGGTGACAGTGACTATTTTTATTGAAATTATCCATAGCAACCGTACTATTTAATAGCTTGCGCCACATACAAGGCGTACTCTCTATTCTTTCAAAATATATCTAATGGGACAGAGCTATCGATTCTTTGAGCGCGTGACTTAACTAAATCTTGACTAAATTATATTGTCGTCCCTTTCTGTTATCTCGTGATAGAAAATGACAAGTATAGACTTAAGTATATTAGTTACAACTACAATTTGCTGCCAGTATGGCTGACACGGCCAGAAAAATATCAGATGTTGTAGGACCGTCTTATACAAAGGCAAAACTAAAGGTCCTACAAAAAAAAAACAAAAGCCAGAAGCCTGAACGCCTAACCAATAAACAATTAAGACTCGCCTCACACACGAAAGCCAGTAAACGATAATTGATATTAACGTTCTGGTATTTAATTACAAGGATTCGCCCGCCATTACCGCCAAAGACCTGTAATTTATAGACTGGTCTTTATTTAATAGAGCAATAAATTTGCCGTTTGCTGACTTTGTTTGTTAAATGTTACCGCATCTATATCACGTTTTATAGAACACGGCACGAGAACCAGGGGAACGGTTAATTTAGATAATGAATGGTGTTATCGCACAGTTGCTCTATTAACATTAAATAAGCACTGCACATTGAGCTCCATCTGAATACAGTTCGAGTCTACTCCTGCATGCGAGGTCTATGTAACTAACCCAACAGCCAACTGCCACTGCCATTACGGGTTGCTCTACTAACATTAAATCATCACTAATGTCCGGTGGAACACCACCAGAGTAATATGAGAGTCATATTGTAATAGAGTAAGTATTTTGGTATAAATTCTGGTATTGTTTTCATTTAATCTAATCTGAACCTGAAATTCTTTTACAATCAATAATGCACGTTATTTAAAAAAAACTTTATTACTAAGACAAATTCAAATGCAACCGCGGTCTGGAATGTCGTCACGGTGTTTTTAAAACTTGAAAATATAGAAAACCTAAATTTTCACACAGGGGGATTTAATCCTACGCGATCTTCGGTATACTATAACAAAATTAAAAATATTAGTTACATTGTAAAAGAAGAACTTTATGTGCTTATCCGTGACTTATACTCATAAATACAAGCAGGGCATCTGCGTTCGTTTTATTAGTTTTCATAATTTCTGTAGTTGAAATATCATTCATTTACTTTAATCACATTTTACTAAAGTTTTCCTAACAAAGTACCTTGTACCATAGAATAACTATTACTACTACCGACTAGTACCGCGTACCATCTAACCAGTAGCGGCGTTTAGTTCACTAAATCACCGCTAACCGGCGGTAGCGCTCACTTATGTTCCATAAATACACCCTGAGTAAATCATACGAGGCAATGTTAAATATTCCCCATCATTAATTTCACGTTAGTGTGCTGTACATCATACCTGTTAACTTGTAGTTTGTTTAGCTTGCAGCGTTTAGATACAAGGAATGGAAATTGGTTTCTAAAGTTCCTTAGTTGACAGGAACTTTAATAATTTTACCAATTCTATCTACCTATATATGCGTTGGTATGAAATCCATCTTGCACGACCAGTCTGTCTTTCAATCTGTAACTATGTCTCAAAAATACTCTTTGTCTGTTTTGAATGTTTTTATATGAAGCTGCTAGATTTAATGGGGTTTTCACCATAGTAATATTTATTTTACTCCAATAGTAGAAACGTCTTCTTGTGTTGTGAACCGAGGAGCAAGGAAGCACTCTGAAACGCGGTAATAAATCAAAATATTTAAACAACGACAGTTGAAACATAAAGTAACAACCAAAAAAGTATCTAATCACAATTTAAAAAAAAGTTCCTACACATACTTACATCATCAAAGGTTCTAAAAATAATTGTGACCAATAATGGCTAAACAACTCACATCGCACTGGCAAAAATCAAAAGCTCTGCAACTCGCACAAACGGGTCCGACCGGATGTGGTGCGGATAGACAACGAACCCGTACTGAATTTGTGACCGGTTTGCGAGTGATTCGATTAGCTACAACTATGTGTACGGTTTGGAATTCACTTTTAAATTGCTTTATTTGCCTGTGTGCAAGTTCTGTGAGACCCTATGTGTCGAAGACTCTATCATACCTACCTCTTCCTAGATTTCGCTGCGTTGTCTGTGCGGGAGATCATAAGTATCTAGTTGTGACTGATAAAGTACAATAATGAAATCCCGAATAATTTAGTCTTCAACCCAGTTGAAAGGTCAGATTTGGCACAGAATAGGGACGAATAGCGTACTCGTACTTTAATGTCCGAGGCCAAGATCCACTTCGGGTCGCCCAGTCAAAGAAGTAAGTAAGTAAGTCAACCTAGATTCCATGGGATACTTATTGAATGTCATGTGTCTGCATCTCGGTGTAGGCCATGTTCAGTACCTAAGTAGTGGACTCGTAGACTATTGATATCGCAAAT
This sequence comes from Scrobipalpa atriplicella, assembly GCA_029255725.1. Lineage (NCBI taxonomy): Eukaryota > Metazoa > Arthropoda > Insecta > Lepidoptera > Gelechiidae > Scrobipalpa > Scrobipalpa atriplicella. The sequence continues at coordinate 34,297 of JARACY010000172.1, forward strand.
GCTAATGATAATGTTGTATGATGCAGGATATGGACTTACCCAGAGCGGTGCGGACGGCTGCAGCTGCGACGCGAACGCCATTCGGAACGCATCTCCCACCAGGGAGTTCAACTCCTCCGCCTGGAACAAAAAAATCAAAATCATTATTAACGTACTTTCAGACCTCCAATGACAATGAAAATCGGCCTACAATGACGATCGGCTGAAGAATTTACTAGGTACCTATTAAATGTAGATTAGAGCGACAGAGCTAAATGGTGCAAACCATCCAGAATTCCGATCCCAAATACTTACTTACATTACAATAGAAACGCACTCTTCTTTCTCTGTGCCCTTTCCCATTTTACTTGGGATTGGAATTCTGAATTATGTTGCACTATTTAGCTCTGTCGCTCCAATCTACGGGTAGGTATTTCTTTAGTTATTTTTTCGAGGTTTCTCTACCAAGTCCTTGGGGTTGTTTTCCTGTGTCAATGTTAACCAATTTTTTTATGTCTTAATAATATTAATAACAAATTATTTTTCATTTACAAATGTATGTACCAACCAACAGCCAGTCTGCCTGTCTGTTTACAGATCGATCGACAAAATTTCCACCGCACTCCAAATCTCCCGAACCAGTGAAAGGCAAGTTTAATGGAGTCTGCACTACGAAGGCACTAGCCAACACAATGGCAGAGGCGGCAAACCGCAGCGATATCTGAGACTCTATTCTCAACACCACTAAGCCGCAACCAAAGATCTATCATAATTACGTACGCCGCTTAGGCTGTATTCAGATGTAAGCGGGCTGTACGAGGGCTGAACGCGAGTTTCATAATATTTTGGCCATAACGCGCGTGGTTTGTTCGTGGCCAGCTTGTATGAAATACGCGTTCAACCCGCGTACATCTGAACACAGCCTTACTTGTAAGTAGTCGAGCAATGAAAAAAGAATCCACGAGCTCCAGATCATTCAAATGTTGCGTAGAATCGCAAATACTCATTCATTAGGGATGTTTCATTTAAAACAGATCAAAACTGAACTGGCTATGAAAAAAATACTGGTGTGTTGGAACAGGCTTGGACACACCCCCTGTCTTTTTGAAGATTTCTCAATAGTTGACTAATATTAGGGAATGGACAGAAACATTGTCTGTGAATACATAAATCTTGTAGGTATGTTCTAAACTACTAGCCAAACGTAGTAAAGATGGCAAACACCTTGTGCAACCTATAATAGGGAAAGGTCTATGTTCTTTAGAAGAGGATATTTCAGTTATATTACTTGAGTGTGTTAAAGAAAGTCGCGTCTAAAGATTGATAAGTCTTTGGTCTCAACCATATCGATAGGCCAGCAAGCGAAGCTATTTCATGCAATGAAAGCCTTGGGAGACTTACTTTATTGCAATTGCGTATAAAGGGAACAATAAGGATCATAGAAGATTTTACGATCGACTTTCAATATGAAAGGGGAACAATATTACAATGAATCGTACACAATGAAATTACAAGTGCATGTTTAGCAAGCAAGATGACTAATAGGAATGTATTGTGTGTACCAAAAAATGTTGAACAGCGAACAAAGACAAACCTCTCTGTAAACATGGTAGTATCGTTTTAAATTGACAGCTTTAAGCCACGCATTTTTGCCACATCTCCTTAAGTATCATGCGATTTTGTGCTTTATGGCAGAGGTAATAAGAGAGTGGTAGTATTTCCGAAGGGTTTGTTATGTTTGTCGATGACGTAGGCGTGAGTTGTGACATGGGAGAGGGACATGCGCCCACGCAATCGGAGACACCTCGTGACCACTACCGATGCCGGGAATACAAAAAATATTGTCTTGTTGTTCACAAAACGCGAACAGAGTTTATCGAAAAGTGGGAGAGCAAGGAGCTAGCTAAAACTAACAATGTGGTCACGGCTGTCATAATAGTAGGTACCTTATTTTGACTTGAAAGAGCAGATAAGTAGGTAATCATAATAAGTAAATTAAAATAAAAAAAAAATATAATTTTTATTTTTTTAAATAGGCTAGTACCTATGGCTAGTAACGGTCTATTTAAGACTTGCAGGTCATGTAAGGTAACTTGTTGAATATTATGAAGGAAAGCTAACCTCGTAAATACCTACCAATAAATCAGACATTTTCATTTACCTTTTGAAGAAACTCACTTCATACCTTAAGAGTACAACACAAAGTTATGATATAAATATGGTGCTTTTGTATGGTGTGACACATTCCACAGTAACATGAGAACCTGGGCAATTGTTTGAGAGAGCACCCATAACGGTTCCCTTGTTGTGGTACATCACTTAGCAGAGTTTATGGTTTCCAATTAAATAGCAAAATTACAACCTTGGTTTCCCACGGGTTTTAGTATTATGAATATGCTGTACAATAATATTATAATTAGTACTTAATTGCTACATAATAAGGGAATTTCAGTACCTCTTAAATATTATGTTACAGGACATGGCTATCAATTAAAACGACAATGTGAACTGTCTGTCCCACATACTAACATAAGCTGTGGGTATTTTATGTGGGGCCGTTTGATAAGTATGCAACTACCTTTCTAACGGATTTGAGAGTCAACAACTTACTGTCTATGTATGTACTTATACTCTCGTGTTATGCCATCACAAATAAAAAAAGGAAACATTTTGACTCTACAATGAGTAAGAGCAAGGGTTAGTTTAGTATTTTATTCGTCGTAAAAGTTAATGTAGGAAAGGAAGTCACGCTCAGCAGAGGATGTCCGGCGCCTAATATTAAAATGGTATTAAATAAAAGTACTGATAAATAAAATAAACAAATTTAACCTGCTCACCAACGTACTCAGTTATTTAAAATAACGAAATAAGATATAGAATCAAAGTTAAGCTAATAAATTCAGTTAGTAAAACCTTTACACCTTCAGTCCCAAAGGAAGCATAACTGGCATTAGATTGACAAGAAATCAGTCCATTTAGAGAGCTCATTTCACCAAGAGACATCAAAACGGTACGTGACCCAATGCGTCTCTTACTGAGATTATCGCCTACTTAAGCACCAAGTCGAACAACTTGCAACTAACAGTAATAAACACCCTTTATATTTGACGCAAAGGGAGATACTTTAGTTCTACGCTAAGGATCATTTCACACCGGGAAGCGACAAGACGCGACGCGACGTGGTGCGAATTTGCTTGAAGTTGCATGTCATATTTTGTACCGCGAAGTGACAGCCTTGCGAAATTTACGAGTTCTTTAATTTATGAAATGTTTACTTTATTGCAAAGTAAATTAGAAGTTGCGTTTTATATTGTATTAAGCTCTTGGAAAATGCGCGCCGTGTCGCGTCACGAGGTGTGAATTGACCTGATCAACAATAAAACTTAGTTTTGTTTTTCCTTTAGAAAGGATTTCAGATTGTCATGAAATCAGTTCAGTCAGTGAGCTCATTTCACCAAGAGACATCAAAACGGCACGTGACCCGATGTCGTGTCGAGTTGTAATCTCTAACTGAGATTAGTGCCTATTGGAGTTGGAGCAACGAGGTTGGAATATAGGTGACAAGCCTACTTTCTGTAGGCTGTATTGATAGTAAAAAACTTACCTTCTTTTATGAAATTTCACTCCATTTAATGAGTGTCTTGAGTGTGAAACCGGGGACAGCGTACCGAAAACTGAAAGGAGTTGTTCAGTCAACGAAACTTAACCACTATCACCAGAAAATTTCAGGAATGAAAAAAATCATTGTTTTTCCCATACAAAATGATCACCTCAAACATACAATTTGTATGGGAAAGCCAATTATTTTTATTTCCTGAGAGAATTTCCTGCTGATAGTTGTTCAGTTTCATTGACTAGCAAGCCATTTCAGTTTTCGTTACGCTGTCCCTTACACCCGGTATTTAAATATTCGAAATACCCACCCAGTTTATGTTTTAAATTTTTATCAACCTAGAGATAAAGTTGTTGCAAGTAAAAAAAATAGTAATAAACAACAGAAACAAGTTAGTAGATGTCACCAACAACCATCTAGCCGGCACGTGACTTGAAGTTATCTCAACATCTCATTTCTTTTAAAATTAGTGCCTTCAGTGCAATGGTGTTCTACTGAAATACTAAGTAAGAAATGTAAAGTACGATACATTTCTTTGTTTTTTTTTTGACAAGCTTTCAAATTGAGTCAACTTTCTGGTATAGATATTTCTAGAATATCACAAAGCTACTTAATAAATTTTTCATTTAATCTGCACGTGGGAATCAAATAACTAAAACACTATATTAGACAAACTTGACCAAGATTTTATCTACTTGTGATCATAAATGATTTTTTACTTAAAATAATAACGTAGTCAGCATTTCAGTTGTAAAAGAAATCGTAACACAAAGCTTAAAAGTTCTTTATAACTTTAACTGTATTTAACTTTGTTATTTCATCACAACATTTAATCCAATTAGTGTAAGTTACACTGTGTAACAGACCGTCTAAATTGAAAACAAGAAGATAGATTTCAAATGGAATTTACAGACACTTATCAAAGTGAATGGCAAATAAATTTCATCTTATACAATTTATACTGTCTTGATAGTAAATGTACAAGTCATCTAAGCGTATAATTAGATAAGTACACAGGTTGTAAGGCCGGTGGTTACCGTCTGACGGGATAATCGTCCGGTGGTGCAAGGTATATAGAAACTAAGGATAGGTACTGGATCTACCCTATACAGAATATTACCTAATCAGAATTATCATTTTTGTGCGACGTATAATATTTAGCATCACACTCACAGTCTTTTATTTCTCGCTATAATTTTATATCCTTTTACAAGATTTATTTGATTGTAGGTACAAGTCACAAAATACATTAAACATGTCAAAATAAAACTTATTCTAAAAAAGGAATAAGACAACTTATTGAAGAGCTTAGAATTACTTTAATAAACCCTTGACTTGGCCCGCTTTTTTGATATCACAACTTTTTTGTGCAAACCATGCACCAAACTTTTATATCTTATTTTTATAGAAAAATTGGAAAACGTGTGTGAAGAAGGTAATAAAATTACACCTTATTATCTACTACATAACAAAAATATTTAACACTTCAGTGTTGAAATTCGAAAAACAAAATTAGCCACGCGCTTTTCATCACATAAGTAAAAAATTATAAAATCACACCAATCTTAAGTTGCTTGCTATCAGTCCTGCTGTTGACTATTCTACGTTCATTAGATCAAAATTAAATGGTCAGCGTATCTCACTTGTTTCTACTATCTATGGGTCTATGGTCAGAATCAGAACCCAGTGGTCGCAGGCGCAGGAAACCCGCCATTATCCACGTCAGTTTTATGAATAGCCGCTGAAGTTGAGCTCGCTTATTTAATTTATTGCCTTTGTACACCTTTTTAGAGCTTTTTGTCTGGACGAAGCTCAATAGTACCACGGGAAATGAAAAGGATCTAAAGGTGCATGTAATACCGCAGAATCTACGGCGTAGATCTAAAAAACCTAAGCAATATTCGAAAATGTCAAGAAAAATGGCGTGAGAATGGAAGAACCTTTCAGGCATCTGGGTGAGCTTGCTGCATCGTTGACTGTATCTCTGTCACCTTTGGCCTATAATACTAGAGTCAACAGCAAAATTGATTCAAATTTTTCTAAAATAATTATGATGTAAAATATATGAATGCAGGTGATAATTTCAGTTAATTTTGCATTGAACCCCTAGAACCGATCAATTTCATTAAAACAAAGACTTAAATTGAGATTTCCATAAGAAATTCCATGCAATAATGATTAAATTTCTATGCATAAGCAAAACTCTATCTCTACTCTACTCTACTCTACCCACGTAGCTCCCAAGCTGCTGTAGGTAACTTATGTCCAGAGCATCGTATTACAAAGCACGTGGTAGTATATTTTGTGTGGTATCATCTCATCTTAATTGCTTAATTAGCCATGCGCTGGCACGTACCGCATTCATCTCCTGGTGCTATCTGATACTCATTCTTTATTATGGTGGTGTAGAATGTGGCCTTTGACATCGTAACTAATGCTTGGTAGTAAAACGCTTAATCTTTACGTGTTTAAACAAAACTTCATATAAATTGTTAGTTGTATAGGAGCAATCTCACCAACAATCTAATACTATGTACTAATATTTTTGATTCAATTTTTTTTATAAGAAACACACTGGCTAGATGAATGGAAAATGTAATGAAGACAGACAAAGATATTTAAAAGACGCTATTTCATTTCATACAATACATTAACCGAGAACCTCGTTCACGCCACGCCGATCCTTCAAAAATGAAATCGCGTGGAAAACAGAATAACTCGCATTGTAAAGAAATTTATTCAGTCGGCTTTCCCCAGGGGCAGGGGGCTGAAGATCTTACCGTATGCTAAGTGGCGCTACCGACAATAAATAAATTGTTACTCGCTTAAAACTCTATTCATCAAAAATCTGAGTTAAAAATAAATCAGATTGAAGCACCGTAGGAGCAAGGGGCAATTTTTGGAAATTATAATCATAGCCTCACAAATTATTAATTTGTACCTAGTTGTATGTAGTTATAATAGACGATTTGCGAAAATTGGTTTCAGAACTTTTGATAACTGTAACTACCAACAAGCTTTAAATTACTATAACTTTACTAGACGTGCAAAAGTTTACTTGTTTTTATGTTTAAAATAAAATTTGTTACGAACTTCTGATCTACCGAATTTTTGATTGATAGTGTTTCAGATATTTTTTTTAACCAAAGCGGCAAAAGCACCAAAAGTAGAAGCGTTTCAACGGGGGCAAATTGGTACCCTCCCTTCAGTGTTCACCAGCGTGTGAACAAATGAATTTTGTAGTGTCAGGATTGCTTTTTGAGTGACGATTTGCTTATCCGCGTCTACCTCAGCTACAAAGAAGTCTTTGTTTTTAACTGATTGAAGGAAGCGCTAGTATGCGTCGTGGCGCCCCTGAAGGGGATTGTATCTGCGGCAAGTGGATCGGATCGTTTCATTTACATTTGACGCCGAACCTACCCAGCGCGGCTCGTGATTCAATCGGGAAAACAAATCGGGTGAACTCTGCCGCAATGCTGACAGGGATCTTCGCAAAACATAGGATAATCGATGACCGTCTTTAAAAAAATTAAAAAAATGCGCAAGGCAACCCATTTATTACTGAGGAAAACGGTAAAGGGAGAGTTCAAAAGTCCAAACGCTGCATTTTAAAGATAGACATAGAGATAGTTGTTCAGTTTCATGATCTAAACAAGCCTTTTTTTCTTTGATGAATGACAAGTCTTGTGAAAATGAAGGTTCCACCGCGTTGAATAGCCTATGTATTTCAGGATTTAACCTATTGCGTGCCAAGTTTCATCCCGATCCGTCCAGTGATTGAAGCTGTGATTGAGAAACAAACATCCTAATATTCAAACGTCCAAAATTTCACATTTATAATGTTAGAAGGAAAGCAACAATCAGACTGTTTCATCAATGTTGATCTAAAGTATAAAATGGCAGCCAACTAATTATTCAGTCGTCAATGACTGTCTAAACTTACGTGAAATAAAACCAGATGTCACCAGTGGAAAACTTTATTGCAAGGAACATATCATACCTTATATGATTCACCCGTGCACACAACGTTAGCGAGTTGTAATAAGTCACAGCGACATCTATCAATATTTTAAAGTGCTATAATACTAAGGCTAGGTTTTTAAACATCCCGCCCACCAAAAGACTCCATCTTTTCATAAAGAAAATTATACAAAAGCGATCGATGACTATTTGATTCAAGATCATATGGAAACTATTGTAGAAGAAGAGGAGGTGAATGATCCAACAGCAGTGTATGCTCCTCATCATGCAGTTGTGAAAGAGGAAAGAGAGACGACCAAAACGAGAGTGGTCTTTGATTTTTCTTGCAAAGATAAGAACAATGTTTCCCTAAATGAGGAACTGCTCGTCGGTCCCAGGATCCAGCAAGATTTACGACATATCTTAATGAGATGGAGACGACATCCGATCTGCATTGTGGCGGATCTCAAGCAGATGTACCGCCAGGTAATTGTTCAAGAGCCAGATACTGATTTACAGCGCATTTTATGGAGATCAGATCCCAAGGAGCCAATTCAACATTTTCGAATGAAGCGACTAGCTTTTGGTACGGCGTCAGCACCGTATTTAGCGGTTAAGTCCCTTCAAACGCTGGCAATGGATGAGTTTTCAAATTATCCTGTGGCATCTCAGATCACACTTGAAGACTATTACATGGACGATCTGTTAACAGGATGCGAGACTTATGAGGAAGCCATGGAGATTTATGAGCAGATGACAAACCTGATGAAAGCCGGAGGTTTTGAACTCCAAAAATGGTGCACAAACAATGATCGTCTACTTGAGCATATTAAGACTGAGAGTTTGCGAACAGACGGAACCATTGTTTTCAAATCCAATGACATGATCAAGGTATTGGGTATATCCTGGAACAAGAAAACTGACAACTTTGAATATAACTTTCAGCTTCCAGTTCAGAATGAGACGGTGACCAAGAGATCAGTGTTATCTGACATTGCAAGACTTTACGATCCAATCGGATGGATTGCACCTGTGATATTTGTAGGTAAAGTCTTCATCCAAAAACTCTGGAAGTCAGGTCTTGAGTGGGACGAAAACTTGTCATCGGAACTCCTTCGCGAATGGTACAACTTTAGAGATGATCTAGTAAATGTTCCTAGGCTTATAATTCCAAGATGGCTGCAAACAAAAAGAGAGGATCATGTCGAGCTACACGCTTTTGCAGATGCTTCCCAAGCTGGATATGCCGCAGCTGTTTACCTGAAAACTATAGACAAAGATGGTAAAGTTGCTGTTAATCTGGTTACTTCTAAAACTAAAGTAGCGCCAATTCAAAAAGAGATATCTATACCTCGCTTAGAGTTGTGTGCTGCACTTCTTGCCGCAAAGTTAATACATGAAGTTTCCCAGGTCATGAAAGTACCAAAAGAAAATTTATACGCCTGGTCTGACAGCACCGTGGTACTTGCATGGATCGCTGGAGAACCTCATCGTTGGGTAACTTTTGTGAGCAACAGAGTATCAGAGATTCTTACAATACTGGATAGAAGTCAGTGGAGACATGTGAGCACAAATCATAACCCGGCGGATTGTGCTTCTCGAGGCATAAGTAGTGAAGAGTTAGTCGATCACGAGTTGTGGTGGCACGGACCCACATGGCTGAGAAACAATAATACTTATGAGAGCCAAGACTGTCAAGAATTTGAGACTGCAGAGGAAGAAAAGCCTGTCAAGTCTTTGGCGACTACGATTCAACCAAAAGAGACTTTCTGTTGGACGAGATTTTCTTCGTTACCACGGTTGTTACGCGTGATGTCTTACTGCAAAAGATTTCTGAATTTAAAACTACCGAAGGAACAGAGACTTACCTTATCGAAGTCGGTAACAGCCGATGAAATGAGCACGGTGATGAGACACTGTATAAAAGAGACACAGAGTTTATACTTTGAGGAAGAGATCAAGCACTTAAAAGCTCACAACTGGGTCCCAAAGAAGAGCCGTTTACATACTCTTCACCCGTTTCTTGACGAGAACAGCGTATTACGAGTAGGTGGACGCATCAATGAAGCCAAGGTTGATTATGACACTCGTCATCCAATAATTATGCCTAATGAGAGTCATCTTACTAAGCTCATAGTTGCAGATGCTCACCTTAAAACCCTTCATGGAGGGCCACAGTTGATGCTTAATTTTTTGAGATCAAAATACTGGATCATTCGAGCGCGAGACCTGGTGAAAAAGCAGTATAGAACCTGTGCGAAATGCATAAGGTATTCTAGACAAAACAACAATCAGTTGATGGGCCAAATTCCTGAGGATCGTTTAAAGCCAACGAGACCTTTCAAGATTTCAGGAGTTGATTTTACAGGTCATATTAATATTCGTTTTTCACCTGGACGAGGAGCAAAGTCTTACAAAAGCTATATTTGTGTCTATATTTGTATGATTTCTAAGGCGGTGCACTTAGAAGCCGTTACTGATATGAGTGCTAAAGGCTTTATAGCAGCCTTTCGCAGATTCGTTTCAAGAAGAGGCCATTGTAAGACCCTGTTCAGCGATAATGGTACTAATTTTATCGGCGCTGATAAAGAGTTGAGAGAGAGATTTAATCGTGCTGTATCGCAGCTGCCGGATGAAATTAGTCACCTACTTGCTAACGAGGGTACGACATGGAATTTTATACCTCCACATGCCCCCAACTTTGGAGGCTTGTGGGAGGCCGCAGTCCGATCTACTAAAAAACATTTAAAGCGAGTGATAGGAGATTCTACGCTCACATATGAGGAGCTTTCGACTGTCTTAACTCAAATTGAGGCATGTCTCAATTCTCGTCCGCTTTCATATCTCAGTGACAATCCTGATGATCCCTTACCATTAACGCCTGGTCATTTTTTAATTGGGGAACCACTTATTGTAGTTCCTGATGAATATTATACTAGTAAAAATGTAACTGGCCTTCAGAGATGGAAATATACTCAAAAAATGGTTAACGATTTTTGGAAAAAGTGGTCTGATGAGTATTTGGTAACTTTAAATCAACGCTATAAATGGACAATTAAAAAATCTGAGCCAGAGGTTAATGATGTTGTTATAATTAAAGATCATAACTTACCTCCTGCGAAATGGTTGCTAGGTAGGATCGTTGAAAAACATGTCGGTAAAGATCAGATTACACGTGTTGTAACACTTAAAACTAAAAATGGATACTGTAAACGGCCATGTAACAAATTATGTTTTCTACCGAAGTCTGTAGAATAAGTTCAAAATTTTGTTGAAGTTTTATAAAATTTACATTTACTTGTAAGAGTATGTTATGTAGTTTTCTGGTTACGTTGTAACTACAGAGTTAATTTGATTTAGTTTTGAGTTTTTTCCTTCAAAGTTGAGTACATTAATTCTTTTTCTTTGAGTGTGTGGTTTCATGGTGGGCGGTGTATGTAAACCCAGAGTCTAGTTATTTTCTATTTAGGAGTTTCAATATTGTTTTGTGTTTGCTTGATACTATACCTTATGTTTGATTTGTATAATTTTCTGTATGAAAAGATGGAGTCTTTTGGTGGGCGGGATGTTTAAAAACCTAGCCTTAGTATTATAGCACTTTAAAATATTGATAGATGTCGCTGTGACTTATTACAACTCGCTAACGTTGTGTGCACGGGTGAATCATATAAGGCCTGATATGTTCCTTGCAATAAAGTTTTCCACTGGTGACATCTGGTTTTATTTCACGTAAGTTTAGACGTCTCTCTTTCCTCTTTCACAACTGCATGATGAGGAGCATACACTGCTGTTGGATCATTCACCTCCTCTTCTTCTACAATAGTTTCCATATGATCTTGAATCAAATAGTCATCGATCGCTTTTTTATAATCTTCGCGTAAAGATGGATTTTTCATAAGTTTCTTCTCTAGGTAGTTAAACCTCCTCAGTGCTATCTCTCTCGTATTGCCATGTAAACACTCTGGGTATGCGCTTTTGAAGGGTAATCTCACCATGTAACGTCCATCTGTGTCTCTCATTGTTGTTCTCTTATAAATTTCTTCGCACCTTATTTCTTCTTCTGTCATCTTTTTCTCAATGTTGTCTGGTTCTCTCTCTATCTCCCAGAATTGTTTCAAAAGCTCATCTTCTCTTACTCGGATATGAAGACTGATGGGAAAGAAATTTGCTCGAGGGGACTCATTGTTGACACTACCGGATAAAATCCAACCAAGTTCAGTGTTTTGAGCAATTGGACCACCTGGACCTGCAGAAGGGTGTTTGATAAGCCCTTTTTTAATTATCGCACTATGAACGTCAACTCCAAGAATGACATCTATTTTACCAGGAGATCTATACTCTGGATCAGCTAGTAAAAGATTGTCAAGCTCAGGCCAATCTAGATTTGCAGGTTTGCGCGAAGGCAGAAACGAAGTCAAGCTCTTTAACACATAAACTTTGTTAACTGAAAAAGAAAACTCAGGATTAAGCAAGGACTCAATATTGAAAGATACTGTGCCTTTGGATCTTGTTTCAACTTCACCTACACCGGAAATTATGGCATTAATAGGTGTTCGTTCAAGACCTAAAGCCTGGACAGTTGCCTCAGTGATCATAGAATCCTCAGAACCCTGATCAATTAACGCTCGGACTAATTGGGAGTAGCCATTTGATGAAACTATTTTTACCAGGGCGGTTGCTAACAATTTACTCTGATTGCCCTGATAACTCTCTTTAGCAAAATGAGCTACTACTCTCGACTCATTTGGTTGACTCAAATTTTGTGGACTCTTCTTCACAGATGGTTGCTGAATCTCGGACAGAACCGTAGGCGGAGTAGCTGGCGGTAGGATTGGAACCGCAGCAGCTACTTGTTCCTCTCTCTCGTAATGAAGTGTAGTGTGATGACGTCGTCCACACCGACGGCAACTCATTGACTGGTGACATCCTCTCACAGAATGACTCGATGATAAGCAGTTAAAGCACAAGCGGTTTGCTTGCACGTACTCAGTCCTCTTCTCTGGGGACAACCTCTCATATTGCTTACATTGGTATAGTGAGTGTCCTCCTGAACACATCACGCAAGTATTAATTGACACTTTTTTCTCGTTGTTGTTAACAGTGGAGTGAAAAGACGAGTGTTTTATTATTTGTTTTGAAGTATTGTTTTGCATAATCTTTGGTGTATATTTTTGACCATCCAGCATCTCTAATGTTCGAAATCTAGTCTCCAAGAAACTCTCAAGTTGAATCCAGGATGGCAATGTGTTAGGCTGAACATTCTGACTCACATATATTTCCCATTGCTTGCGTGACTCGATATCAAGCTTGGATAATACCAGATAAATGATAATAGGGTCCCAAGAGTCAATGTTGATATCCAAATTCTGTAGTGACTTGAGACACGCAGATGTATTATCCAGAAGCTGCTTCGTAGAGGTCGCTGACTCAGCAGTAATCGTTTTTTGGGAAAACAGACGCTTCATCATCTCGTTGCAATTGTATCTCTTGTTTGTATAGCGTTGGGTCAGTTTTTTCCAAGCATCTTGATAATTTGCATCAGTCACTGCTAGGTTTCTCAGAAGCAGCTCAGGTTCTCCAGACAGACTACTTTTCAGATAGTGGAGCTTTTGGACTTCCTTCAAACTGGAATTGTTGTGAACGATCGAAGTGAACATATCGTAGAAACTCTGCCATTCGTCGTAATTACCGGTAAACTTTTTTAACTCAATTCTCGGTAGTTTAACGTCGGGCTGCGAACTTATCTCCGAATGATTACAATTGTTGCTGGATTTCGTAACTGGGCTTGTTGGAACGAGCTTCTCTAACTGCTCTGCCATCATAGTCTTGAAATTCAAATATGTCTCTTTACAACAGTCATATGCATCATCAAGGAAGTATGCTAACAGCTTCTGGTCGTCTGGTGATGTGACAGCAACAATCTCATAATGGTTTGTGTGGAATAGGTCCCAATCCGTCTTTAAGCTTTCTTCTCTAATTCGAATGTAGGGCACCGTAATTCTATCCTTCGGAGATTTTTTAAAGTTCTTAAACGCTTTTGAAATACGCTCGCTAATCTCAGTTTGTTTGAAAATCTTTGAGTCTATCTTCTCCATGTTGACGCAAAACAAATGTCCAAAATACTTCAAAAAATGTTCACAAAACTATTTCAAAAACTTTGTCAAAAAACTTCAAAAAAGTTTGCAATAATGCTCCAGAGACTATGTCTCGTAATCAGTAAAAAGTTAAAGTCTCATAATCAGTAAAATTTCTAAGTCCCAACACAAGTAAATTTTTCTAAGTGTTTTTACGGACTCTGACGATTTTTCACTGCACACGAAATATTCTAAGTTCTGAAACACTTTGCTTATTTTACAGTTCACTCACAATTATTCTAAGTCTTTGACACTTTACTTTTTTTCACTTTACTCACTGTTACACTTATGTCCTTCTTCTCCTCGGGTTTCGGCACCAAACTATGTCTAAACTTACGTGAAATAAAACCAGATGTCACCAGTGGAAAACTTTATTGCAAGGAACATATCAGGCCTTATATGATTCACCCGTGCACACAACGTTAGCGAGTTGTAATAAGTCACAGCGACATCTATCAATATTTTAAAGTGCTATAATACTAAGGCTAGGTTTTTAAACAATGACAGAAAGGAAACAGAACACCAAGCAGGGTATTGTAATGAAGATTTCCCCCGAGTTTTATTTGTGGCGAGCCTTGTCGTCAAAGACCTATAAATCGTTATACCCAGCCTTTCTCTCACTTAGAATATTGTAAAAAGTAAGTTGAGATGAATACTCAGATTGAAGGGTTTATAGCTTGGAGAAACAACCTGTTTATAGTTATTGTGCAAGGACGCTACTTTTATTTATGTTATTTTATAATATTTTTAGTTAAGAATATTAACAAAGAAAATAATTTTGAGGAATATATACATGTACGACGTACGTACCTAGATGCTATTTTGTTCGAGAACAGAATTATCTGGTACGCTTGGAGCTCCATAAACCGTGTTTAATTGACAATATTAATGTTAGGCATAACCATTGTAGGAAACTTTTTGTTATCACCACCACATGCCTAGTTTTAAGTATCAACGACTACTAACAAGTCTTTCTGGAAAACTCCAGTCTAAAAATAATTAGTCTTTGGTTGTCGTAAACCGAAGTTATCACAACAGCCTGCCCTGCTTCCGGTCGGCAGTCGGCACTCACACGTTGATGTTTAAAACAGAATAACAACAAATGCACACATGCCCCATAAAATGGAACTGCCTATCTGTCAGTCAATAAAATATAATTACCTAAATTAAAATAGTCTCCTTAAATACTTTCTTTGGCGATAGCACGCACGATCAAATACATTTTATCAAATTCTTACACTTTACCTACTACTGTCTTTGATAGAATTTTACGAAACATGTCGTATCGTAAGTATGACGTCTGTCATAGATAGCATATTTACTTATTTATTGGATCAGGGATATTATAGTATTTGTTACTTATATAAGTGTTAAGTTATTCAAAGTTTTCAACAATAAATCAATGATTCTACTTCTAAGTACCTACTATAAATTACTGGTGCTGGATGGATAATCGTGAACATTCTTGGAGGAGGCCTATAAATGCCGTGTAATGCCATGGTAGTTAGAAGTGTTTCTGCTGACGATTTTGATAGTAAGAATGATAATAAAATCCAACAATGTAGATAGCATAATGAATTAACAAACATTCGGAAGTAAATGGTGCAACTCTTGCAAAGTTAAAGCTTATTCCAGGCATTGTAGTAAAAAACTCAAATTAACGCTCACTTTAGTAGGGCAACCGAAGTGAAATATGATCCCGGAGCATAATAAAGAATACGGTCTCTGATGAGATGCACTAAATTGCGAGAGGTCGGAGAACTTTCAACTTTCTCCCTTAAATTTTATCCAAATTAAAATTTATTGTACCGTAGGTACTTACTTTATCGGAAACATTATAGTATTCGTATTTATTTGAACAACTTTGAACCACGGAAAATATATTTGAACACTGCTGATAAGATGCGGTGAGAGTTGCCGACTAATGGGCTAGAGAAATTTGAGATGGGGTTTGACTTGTCGTCGACTCGATAGAAGAAGAAGAAGCTGATAAGTTTATCTTTTTACAGTGATTAGCCGATCAAAATCTCTATTTCCTTTCCTACCAAACTCAAAACAAAAAAAAATTATAATGACCACCTTTAATTACCTACCTACAATTTAATTTTTAACGTTTTGGTATGAATTCCAAATCGCTACCGATTCCGAAATCTGATAAAAATATAAGCGTAAATAATTTGATAATTGGTACACTTACAAACTTGGCACTCAAAAAGGTATGTTTACAAACAAAATTACAGATTATGTTCGCGTCAACGGTTCGCGTTACGGAGAATTCTTAAAAAATAAAAAAGTTACCGACATGCGCGCACGGGGCACCAAACCTGTACCAAATTTCCAAACTGCTTCGAGTCTCCAACGGACATGATTAAAATGCAATCAGCCGTGGATCGGGTCCAAGTTCCGCGAACAAAGAGGCAAGGAAAGAATATGGAGGACAAAAATAATTTAAAAAATTACCATCAGTTGTTAGTTAGGTTATGGCACTGAAAAATAATGATGAGGAACGCAGTGGGCTGATTAAATAACTTTGATTGATAGAGATTGTTTACCGCCTCAATTTAGAAAAAAAAAACCACTTTTTAAGTTTTTTTTTTTTTGCTTGCCAACTCCGACATATAGAGTCGCATTTATAGGACCGCCATACGATGATGATGATATTTAATTCTTTACTTGTTACGACCGATTAGCTTTTGACTTAACTACAAGCCTATAATATACACCATTCGTTTTTAAGAAATATTTTATGCGACTCTTACACAGACGGAACAGGAGCCCCATTTTAGAAATGCTCGAATCGTAATTCGCATTCACTATCCATACTATTTCACATGTGATTGTTACTTTTTCTATTGCGTTTTTTGATTCGAGCGGTTCAAAAGTAAGGTTCTAGAAAATATGGGCGACATTGAAAGCACAGATGCGTGATTGCCCACCGAACATCGAGACTCGCCGGGGTAAGGGTCACACACATTGACCTGGGCCTCAAGTCTGCTAAATGAATCGTGTCAAAATGGCATGCCGATGTCGTCTCAATGGTGACATTTTGAAGATTTCGTATTCTGTTAATTTTTTTAGAGATCAATGTCTTTCCAATGGTGTCACAATGGTGTTTCAATGGTGTTTCAATGACTTGCTACAGGATGCCACTGTGATTTTTGACAGGTCAATCTAAAATTTGACGTTTATGTATGGCCACGCTTTAAATGAGCACGGCGAAAAAAGGAACTAACACCGTCATCTTGAGATTTGACAGTTCTCCTTGTACTGCAGGGCCCCCGCCCACGTTCATCTAGAACCGCGTCGTACTGAACCACCGAACCGCCACGATGTTTTTTGGTATTCTGCTCTTCGATGGCTTCATGACGGCATGTTAATTTCGTATTCTACTAAATTTTGACGTTTCGTCTCCATGCGATTTTGGCCGTACTGACGCCATTGAACAACCATACCTATTTTCATAGTGGATTCGGTTAGTGTGTATATATTTTCATATAAAATGAGGCCCTACACGTCGCTTAATTTACGAAACCACATTTTGAGGGTATTTTGCACTCTCAGCGCTATTTAACATGGGAAGTTTTGTATATGGTTTTATTTCTAAAATATGAAAAGTAACAAATTAAAAATGTAGCCTTCGGAATAACGTTCACTGTGACGTGTTAAGTAAGGATTTCAAAGATTCGCCAAGTTGGCTACCGCTTGGTAGCTCAGTTGGCAGAACGGCACTCCAACGGTCGCAGGTTCAAACCCTGCGCACGGCAAATTTCAAATTTCTTACTTTTCAAATCGACAAACGAAAATAACACTCTGCCACGTTACGTACTTGGTGGGTTTAACAGAGGTATTGAGCTCCATGATTTAGCTTAAGCTGCTATTATGCATATTAGATTATCTATTAAGGCCAGTGTTGATATATGCTAAGGGTGATTTTTTATATTATAATATTTATGTATTGCAGTTTGCCAGCATTTCGCTTATATATTAGGTACAACACACGAAAACTTTTGATTTTCTCTCTTCATTTGTACAATATGACCGAAAAAAAAACAGGTGGAAAATTCTATGTAATTTTTAACCAATTTTTATAATATAAATGTGGAAATGAAAGCACGATTAAATGAATGAAATTCGACCACTGTCTCAACCAAATAAACTTTATTGACGTACAAAAAACACAATTAATTTAAATAAATCAAGAAGAATATATTAAGTCGTGTACACTTTTCTTGAGTGTGGTGTGTGATTGATTTTTTGGGTGCAATCTGATTGAATTGAGATGCTGTTTGCCTGCACTATCTATCCGCAGCCGTAGCGCCGAAATTGTGACCCTCTGTTGTACGCGTGCAGTGTGCCAAGTGCCAGTTGTAGTAGGTGATTCTCCATGAAGTCGATGAGCGTGGTTTGTCCGACCGTGGTCTACGCTCGCTCACGGTCCTGTTATTATTTATTTATATTCTGTAAATAAAAGCAAGACATGCATAAACATCATCATGTTCTTCATTGTAAGCAAAAAAGTGTTACCTGCTGATGAGCGCACGTATGTGTCACGGAATTACACGATAAATAAGACAGAATGTGTTACAGTGGATTTTATAAGTTACTTACTAATTTTAACCTCAATGCAATATTACGATCATGCATAGTAGGTACATATTTAGCTTTTATAATGTGATCATAATAATCATGGCAGTTGAAAAAAGTTGTTGACAGGCACCTACTTTTTTCCAAGTAGCTTTTTCTTATAGCAAAGATCTAAAGTTTTGCGCTGCAACAGCCAACGTTATTTACTTTTTTATGTAAAATACACTTTTAAATATATGCCAAGTAGTTATATTGAAGAATTATGTTCTGTTTAATACAAAATCGTGTTTAATTTGGAAGTATAATGGTTGATTAGACAAGAAAATAATAAAATCGAACTTGGTATCTTTGAATAAATTCTCTTTGTACTAGTAAGTTTTTGGTAGTTTTTGTGGAAGCTTTTGACGGGCAACACCGGAATTTAGATCACACCTAGACATCTCTGAGGCATGCGCATTAGGGGCTTGGCATGTGTGAGGCGATTACGACACCATGATAGTCTGATGCGATTGATTCCAAAATTTAGCAGAATACCAAATTTCCTTTCAGTGGTAAATCACTGATAATCCAGTGCCATCGATGGAATGACAGGCTTGTCATTATGACAAATGAGCTGCCATTGCAATTTTTTCTTCATTATTTGTGCGTAATTTGTGCATTGATTGCATTTAATTAATTAATTAATTTCATTTTGTTTTAAAAATGAGGCCTTTCACGTCGCCTATTTTACGGTGGCGCGTTTTAAAAATTGCTGATATTGCTGTTCGCCGCCGGCAGCTTATAAGAGTGTGTAAGAGTGCTACAGCGACGCCGGCTACGTGTATTAGCGAGAAAAACATTCGACCCGTTCCAGGACCTCTCCGATAAGGAATTTATGAAGACGTATCGGCTGGACAAAATTTCCGTAAAATGGCTGGTTATGAATTTACGGGCTTTAATACCCAAGCCAAAAAGAGCTGATGGTATAAGTCTAAAATTAAAGGTACACCTACATAACATAGGTAGTATAAAGTATCTATCTACATCTAGGTACACTATATATAAAAGAGGAAATTTAGACTCATGGGTCGATCGACTTGATACCTTGCTTGATACCCATACGACAGAAGAAGAGGAAAGACTTGTATTTTTGTGTGTGTATGTATTGTGTATGTAGGTTTGTAACGAAGAAACTCAAAAACTACTGAATCGAGGGGAGAAAAATTTGTCATTCCAATGGGAAAGACATTTTACCAACTTTTACACACTTACTAAACCGCGGGACAAAAAGCAAGTCTAAAATAAAACTAATGAAAACATTTTGAACAACAAAAAAATTTATTTTTTAGGTTCTCATTGCCCTTTCCTTTTATGCTTCGGGTTCCTATCAAACCCTTGTGGGGCAAAGCGGGTGCCACAATGTTTCCCAGACTACGGTGTCGAGAGCTGTGAGACAGGTTACACGGGCCCTGAATCTTGTTTACGGCCACTATATTAAGTGGCCAACATCACTTGAAGAGAGGAATAAGCTTAAATCAAGGTAAAATCCCATTTTCTCAAATATAAAAAGCTATATGTTAATAAAGATAAACCCAATGATAATCATAACCTTTACAAATTACAGATTCTATTATAGATTCCACATACCAGGCGTGCTGGGCGCAATTGACGGCACTCATGTCGCTATTATAAGGCCCGAGTACCACGAGGAGAGATATTTCACTCTTTAAATGTTATGATCGTAAGTACATTACTTGTGTTGGTATAATGCTAATCGTGGTCGCGAGCTGACTGGAGCGGCGAGATGAAGTCCGCTGCGTGATGAGAGTATGTTGCACTACCCTCATTCACTGTCCTCGGCTTGTTTATCTGTTTCGCTCAACCGAGCATCGTTAGGGATATTATAGGTGATGAACACAAACACAACACAAGAAATTAATTCAAAGATAACATTTTAAAACAGTTTTGAACATGATAAATAGATAAGTTGTTCTTGGTAGTGCAACAATTGAAACCATTAAAATGCAGTTTCACGTAGAGTTTTACCAAGTGGCGACACCACGATGATGACAATTTAAATCCGTCTTCCCGATTGAACGTTTTGTGCTTTTTTATTTCATTCGCTTCCCGAACCATTCTAGGATAATATTCTTATAGAGAAAAGTCCCTACCGTTTGCTCGCACGAGAAGTGAGGATGCCAGCATGACGTCATGCTGTAATCCTCACTAAAATATAGTTGTAACTTCGCATTTAAAAATGCACTAATTTTCTCGTATAGGGCACTATTTAGCACTATTTAAGGACAACTTTTTCATAAGTGAGGATTACAGCTTGAAGGACATCTATAATATAATTATATTTTTATTACAGATATCGAATCAACATCAAGTGGCTTTAAATAATTATCAAGACCTCCGAAACCGGCGTGTAAACCCTGATTTGCAAAGAGGCAGAGCTGTTCAACAAGCTCTTGTTGCAAATCTATGGGCTGGACGTCTTAACTTACACTGAGCATAATTATGAATACAATGGTAGCTTTATATGAGATCCTTAAAAAAAAAAAATATGGATCCGTTTACATTGGACTTACGCCGCCTTAAAAATCCATGTTTAGATTCACATTTGCCTTACGTGACGTCGCTGATGAAACCAAATCCCAGTGCATGTCTTGCGTAGATTGCGTCATCTTGCATCAGTTGTAGTCCATGGGATGCTCAACATATCGGTAAATTTTGGGGGTACCAATTTTCCTTTATACAGTAGTTGGACATAATTATAGGGATGTAAAAAAAACTATGCCTGCCATCTCTGAGTCTCTGAGTGGCAGCTAACAAAAATGGCGGCCAATTAAAGATTACTGTGAAATAATATTTGCAAATGAATGCCGCCGGGCATTGCATTTCCGTTTAGAATAACCAATATGTTTTCAATACCTTGGATATGTGCCTGTTGTGTTTTTTCACTTATCTAATGTACGAATATTGTTAATAATAATGTTAATAAAAATAGATTTTCAGTACCATGGATATGTTGTTGTTATTTACCCGTGGTGTCGGTAGTAGGTACCCACAGAAAGGTAAAATTCTCAAATCATTGGTAGTACCATTTAAGCCAAGCATTTAAGAGATTTATGTATACGGGGTGTAAGTTCCTCCTATGATCGACAGATTGGAACTCGGTACGGTGGTCCTAACACAGAGATTTATTATACTGTATAGATAGATAGATAGATGTTGGAATATCTTACATAAATTATTTTATAATAATTAGGTAGATCAATTAACTTACCTACAAAAAGTAATGATATCCCACAAAATCCCACAAATGTGAAAGTGGAAGCCAAGTTCATGGTGGCGTGGTTTGCATAAAAAGTAGTGAGATCTAAAGAAGGAGCGCCAAATCTAAGGTTTATTATAGTAATTATTGGCTCTTGAATAAAGTGAGAATCATTTTCATGTGACTTGGCCGTTATAGAGTGGCGTTGTAGGAGGCAGTTCGTATTATGCTCATCAACGGCCAAGTACAATGAAATCATCCTAATTGAAGAGCCAAGAATTACTGTAATAGTATACTTCATGGAATGCAATAAATATTTGAGTATTGAGTATTAATAAACCCTATGCTCGGCTCCCTTTTCAGATCTTACTACTTTTTTGTGCAAACCACACCACCATGAACTTGGCTTCTACTTTCACATTTAATGTGTTTGGTGGGATATCGGATATCATTACTTTTGTCCGTAAGTTTTAACCAGTATTACAAACAAGTATTTTTACTTATGTAAAATACACTTCTGATTACGTTTCAAGCATTTATATCAATAAATATGTTTTAATTTAACTCAAATCGTATTTCTTTTAGAAGTATAGCGTTTTATAAATTTTTTATAATAAATTCTCCTTGTACTTACCTACTACGTAAGTTTTTGGTAGTTTTTGTGGTAGATTATACGACACAACAGGAGACTACACCGGAAATGACGTCACTCTAGGCAAAATGAAAGGACCGTGCCGAGACGAGGCCGAGACCATGCCAACGCAATACGATTCAAGTTTGAACTTTAACAGAATACCAAATATCGTCATCATGGTCTCAGGCTGGCGCTGGACTGACAATGGTCTGTCATTTGCAAAAAAATAAGAGAATTGGGGGCCTGATCTGAATGCCGATGCGCCGTTACCGGATTTATACAGGATGTTTTGAAGTTTGGAAACACAATAAAAATACACACGTTATGTAGGTACCTACAACACCCCCTTATGTAGTATGCAAAGCTTCTAAGCCCAATAAAAGCCTATAGAATAATGTAAGTATCTATTGTTGTTACCAAAGTTGTCATCTTTCTCTCTACTAACTTATACGTAGGTACACTGGAGAAGACAAAATTTCTTTGTCCAATTGTTTGATTCGATAGACCTATATAAAAAAAATCTAAAATTATTCTATTAATAACTAAATAGGTTAAAAAAATTACGAAATTAAACGATAAGAAATGGGTATACTAATCTATCATAATTTATTCTACTGAACCATAAGAATCATTTACTTAGATTATTTTAACACCCTGTATCCATGGGGTCCTTGGATACCCGATACCAATCCCGGGTTTACATTGTAACGATACGCCTTCATGTTTAAGCGCATCGTCACTCCACAAATATAATATTTCTTATAAATAACTTGATTTGATAAAAATTATCTATTCGTAAAATTATAATTCATCAAAATCGATTTAAGACATTTTGAATTTCGCGCCATTTCAGACGATATCGCATCTGAGCTCTTATTGGTCAGATAGTTGTATGACCACCGCGAGAAGAGAATCTGCAAGTAAACAAAAGTTTACATACTTTTAGATTAATAATTAATTGAATATTGTTCGAAAAATAACGATCATGTTCATAAATTAAAATAAACTTGAATATAGTATTTTGATTATTCAAATATGAACCAATAGCATTCAGAAATAAACTTGCTATTTTGTTAATAATATTGCTTGTTAATCCATTTAATATAAATATTGACCATTATAAAATACGGTGTAAATATTTGTCAAATTATAATAAACATCAAATACCATTAACAATAAAACGAAACAAAAATAATGTAAATCAAATGACTGACAAGTTCATTCATCACTGTCTGAAAGGATTACAGTACCTCTCCGCGTTTATGGTGTAGTGAGTGTGGCGAAAAAAGGAACTAACTGGACCGTCAAGATCATACAATATAAAACTCCTTATTCCATGTACATACATAGAATCGCAATACAAAATGACCCTAAGATAAAAACTCATTGTATTACGTGGAAGGTCTATGGTTGTTCATATCATATATTTGATATTTTCTCCGACATGCAGCGCCACGCTAAAATTCATAGGATGGAGCTGGCACATTCTATGTTTTATCAATCATTCCTCGTCCAACATGGAAGTAGTTTCACGGAACTGTTGCGAAATTTGATTAAACTTCTGATTTAAATAAATAGTGGGAAGTAAAAAATAATCAATTTCATAATTTTCGACTTAATATCTCGTGCAATTTATGTAAAATCCTTAATTTTGTAGTAAATGGGAAAAGCGCCATCTGTTCTCAAATTAGAATACTTTTAGGGCTAGCCTCCTAGGCTAACTTCAGGTTCGAATCCGGGAGCCAATGCTATTGATTCGTGGAGGGTAGTGTTGGAAAAATCTTGGCTGAGATTGTTGCCGTCCCTTTTTGTTCTCTTATGAGCGACAGTGACAGGTGTGAAATTCTATTGGTTAAGTCATGATTTTTGTAACTACAAATTGCTACCATTGGTTATTACTCGACGAATTATAAAAGTTTTGATTCATTAGCGATTTTCAAGTATTCCGTGGTAATCGTAATTTTGTAGGTTTACACAGACGCTTCCTTGGAAAAACATGCGGTTGTGACACTTTTTGGAAAGGCGCCGGGAGCGACGGTCGCAACTAGGAAGAGGCTTCTTGGTTCCAGGGAAGGCGATGGATGCTGGTGGTGCCATGGTGTCTGCAGCTATTTATCTGGTCAGATCTTTCCTTATATTTCGTAGATACAGAATATAACAGTGCAATATAAAGTTTTGTAATCGCGTAACGTAAGAAAAAGCGTATGAGTATTGAGTGTCGGTACTAAGCCGTGTCTGCCATATTTGTTTCCTAGTCATTGTAACTACATAAATGAAATTCACATTTTTCACAAGTTGAATCTAGTAGTATGTTGTTTAAGATCTGTGATATTCTGGTTCTACATATTGTCATGTGTTTTTGCTTATCTCCGAGTACTTCTACATTTTTACTTCGGATTGCGAGTTCTACCTACGATAATTTTATGTGTACATTTTCAGGAATTTTCCATACGATTTATTTGTTTGAATATGTGTGAAGCTGAGATTTAAGTGTGCCTATTTTTAAGAAATTATATTTTTATTGAACGAAAATAAAAGTACGGAACGGTAGGTAGTTATAACCACGACGTGCGGGTACGGAGCGGTAGGTATAGTACGTTGCGCGCTTTGCCTCGTAGGTGCATTTGGTTAGAGCCTTCGGTACTCATAGTGCGTGAGCTAGGTCGTAGGTTCGATTTCGTTTAAATTATTTATACTTTCTTCAGCGGGATAGTTTCTCGTTAGGTCACGGGACTGCGATATAGTTGTTGGTTATTTTGCAAAGTAAGATTGTTTCAGGATTTTGTGCGTCGGAGGGTACGTTTTGGTATGACGTTATTTCAATAGATTAGTGTAAATTTGAGTGAAAAGTTGACCTACATTCAATCTGGTATGTAAAATGTAAGTTCGTAAATTTGTAAAAAAAAATGTAGTCGCACTTATTCCTCCATAGCAAATTCGGTGGTGTAGTAGCACGACATGTCGATATCCAGAAATTATTAATCTTGTTGCGGAACTTTTGTACTACTTTTAAGTTAGTTCGAGTCAGACGTGAGAAGCGGTCACCCATCCATCAGCGGTTACTCATCCATTTTAAATCGTACAATTTTTATTAGTAAGAAATAGTTTCAAAAATAGTTTGAATTTGTTGAAACACATTGGTACGTGGTGGGATTCGAATCACGGCTCCTGCACAGAGGGTCGCGGCCCTATCCACTACACCATCCGGGCTGTCTTCATATCGTCCACGGATTTTATTATTTTAGATTATTTAGGTACTGCAGTTCCAGTTTGATTCCGAGACGTGGGTATTCCAACCAGAAGGGTGACAATTACAGTTTTGAAAAGGTGATATCTACTTTTTATTCAGTATTTTATGTTCTACTACATATTTTGACTACAACTAAATATTATTCAAAATTTAGAAATGCAAAGTTTAATAATATTTTGATACATCTTTTTATACCTAATTCAGGAAACATTTAAGTCCATTTTATGAATATTTCCTCATTAGATATTTTACTAATGACATTTGAGTAACAGTTATCTAACTAACATTTTTAACGGAATTAAAATGAATGTCATATTTAGATTCAAGGCCATACTAAAATGCCAAGCAGTGGAAATTTTAAGCATTTAGTGAGTAACATTTCCGTAACTTTTATTCGTATAAAGTTTCTTATTGTTTTGATACAATTTAACAAAATGTTTATTACCAGCCTTTTACATTTTATATGGAGTTGCATAGAAAGTTTGCAATGTCAAAAGTAATAAATAAAGAAGTTACTTTTATGAAAGTGATGTTGGATTTGAGCTTACTAGGCCAAGCTAGGACAAAGCCTTAATAGTTTTCTCTAAATAAAGAATGGGAAACTATACAAGTACAGTTCGATTCACCATTTCTTATTGCTTAGTTCATGGAAACTAGGTTTGACATTTTTAAAATACAAAATTGATGTTACTTTTTAGTAGAAGGTTGAAAATAAATATTTACCTATAACTTAAAGTAAATTCTACGAAAGTTTCAAATATGTTTTGCTTGCAGTAAATTCTCTTCATATATTCATAAATTCTCTTCATATTTTCATTCTCTTTTATTTTGAAATAGATTCTTTCTAACTTTGTAATGGAAGATTAATGTTGTTTGTTTTCAAATATATATTTTCATAGATTCACAATTCTAGTGAACAAGTAAATCTAGATGTCGTGAATTCATTTGTTCCATTAAACTCAGTAAATGTAAATTTAAAAGAAATCCTGATATTAAAATCACAGTAAAACTAAAGTTACCACTTCATTAAATACAAAAATGAAATACATTAAACTCAAATTAAATAATGAATTAATGTGAAAGGTTTTCATTTGGAATACCTAACCATACACTAGGTTCAGGAACAAACCTAGATTTGATGGATATACCCTCTTGTCCTTTTGTATACATAGTAAAGTATGACTAAACTGACTGACAAAAATATTGCATTTTGACTTGAATTAAAGATACTTCCCCTCATATCAGGATTAAATATATTGGAGGAGCTCTGTCCAGAGTCTGGCTGACGAGGAGCACTGCACGGTGGCGGGAAAGGGCGGTGCCCCGGCTTTACCAAAAACACAAAAATGCTGTTGTAGTTTTATCTTGTTTGAAACAGCAAATTTCTTACAATATATTTGAATGCTAAGATTATTAGTCTTCCTCACCCTCTAAAATCTTTATTGTTGAACATTTGCTAAGTATTAGAATTATTTTTAATCTATTCATCTTCATCATCACTTTCGTAAGTTTAGTATTTTCTATTCTAATTAACTATCATTAGGCAAAGTAGGTTATACCATTCGAGTCATTAAAGTTCTGGGGTTACAACAGCGGTTCACAACCTTAGGTCCTATTATACCACTAGACGTTCATTTGGCCAAATACTAATCTCATTAAACTGAAACCAATTCTGTTACTTTAAGTTCTTTCTTTTCCTCTATTTACAGTGTCTTCAGCCTTGTCCATGTCCAGCCTTCTGGGAATCGTGTCTGATGGATCCGTGCTCTATCTACGATTAGTGTCGCGTTTAAGTGTAGTTTATCATAATTTTCCTGAAGTGATTTACTTGCAACTGAAGAATCTTAATTAAAGTTTTCGTATCTAAATTTCATCTTTACATTTACTAAAATCGTCCTTTAAATCCTCAACATTTAGCTTTTCTTAATCTTCCTTAATTTCTTAGCTTTTCTTAATTAGGGTTAAAAAAAAATAGGGCTAGGTTAGGTAGGGTAATGTCACAAATTCGGTTTGCGTGACCAGGATACATCGTTTTTTGTATTACTACGGACTTAAATATCTTGAAACTATGATTTTTGTGTCATTTTATTTAAATTTTGCTAATGTTCCTATTACAGTTGACTACATTTACTATCATTTTGACGTTTAGATTAGAGAGTATAGGCTTACAACACGTTTATTTTGTTTTTGTGTTACTAGGATTACAATTTCATTTCAACGTAGAGCACGGATCTTTCCATTTTATTTCAGTACCAGAATCAGAATTTTAACTTGCTGAGGAATTGGTTTCAGTTTTAATTTTACGTGGTTATTTTTGTAACCACAAATTGTTGTTCGTGAAAACGGAGTGACAAGAATGGTATTTTAGCGTATTAGGTGTTATGAATTTTATGTTTTATTTATATTTTTCCAGGGTTGTAAATTTTTCATGCGGATTGTTTTGAATTTTTAATTAACTTGTTTACGTTACCTTAATAATCATGATTTTATTGTTTTACACTGCCATTTACATTAATATGACAATACATTTTTTAAAAAAATACCTACAGACAATATGTCTAATAAATTGGGGGTCGTTAGTAAACTTTGGGGGTCGTTAGTAAACTTTGGGGGTCGTTAAGTTTTAAAAGTAAATTCAAGTCTTAACACACTTCCGTGAAAATAAGTTAATCTACTTAAATGTGTAATTTTAAAACAGTAACCTTCTACTTTAATAAACAAAACGATGTCAAGCCTAGATTATTTAGAACATTCTTAGTTCTTTTGAATATTTTAAGATGTCATTTAAGATAGTTGAGTAGCGAAAGTACACAAACGTGATGTTTCAATTTGAAATTTAATCGTATATGTCTAATTAATTCAACAACATCATGCTTCTCATGGTTATTTTATGGTTATTTAAGAAATTTAGTGTTGCTTGCATCAAAATTAGGCTATTACAAGGCAACAAACAAATAAGTCAATTCAGTAACGTTAAATTACAATTAGTTTTTATGATTCGTTAGTAGATAACATTTAATCATTGCAATTATTTCTGGTTTTTATGCTTAATTTTGGGTTTCCTTTTGCCAATATTTAAAACTTATGAGTTATTTCTGGTGTCTGTTGCAAATACTTACAATTAATTAGTTATTTTGTTTATTTACTATTGTATTATTTTTTTTCTTAATTGATAAAACGTATATTTACATTCTATGCAACTTCGATAATTTAGCTGGATATTTATATTTCATTCTTTCATGACGCGATTAACTTATCTAAGGTTATTTGAAATCGCTTAAATCAAATAAATTTTCGATTAAGTTAGTTCCAGTGCTAATAAAACCAACCAAAATTAACAAATCATTTAGTTGTAGTAGTAGTAGATGTACAATTAATTAGGCTTTGCATTCTTTAAAATTAAAAAAAAAGACTTTCACATTTTCTTTAATTTCATAGATTTTCTGAGTCATCCAATTATTTTCATAGACAATTGTAGCAGATTTGGCAGAGCTCATTCGTAAACGTACGATGAGATTTTCTGGAGCTGGTTTATTCTTCTATGTCTTTCTGTTTCGTGTTTCAGACAGTCGAGCGTTAGAGTTAGTGTTGTTTATGACATATTTTTTATTTTTAAGCTATTTCAGGAAAAATACGTCGTTGTTTATAGGAGGATTTATCGGTTTTGAATTTCCAGCGATTTAACATTTTAATTATTTAATTTGTGTACCTATTTTAATTAATCAATTATTTTCAGATTTCTTCATCAACAAACATAATTATTTCTCATGTTTGAATTAAGTAATGGGTTTAGAAGGTTTAGTTTCTAAGGCATTTTTGCGCGTAATTAATTTGATAACAGTTTTTCTTTACATAAAGTACAGCGTAAAATTTTGTGAAAAACATAATAAGCGATTGCGTAATATCTTGACATCCTAAAATCCTAAAAAAAAAACCAGACATTTTAGTGAAACTGTATTTTACAGAGGACACTTGAAAAAGCGAGCATTCACGAGCAAAGTGATAGAACACGAGCAAATCGACGGTGATACAACATGAAAATTAAATCAATATGTTACGCGAGCGAATCGAACGCGACGTAGTAAAGCTAAACCATTAACATGACGCGAGCGAAGCGAGCGCGACACTACTCGAAAACTTCTTCTTCTGTCGTATGGGTATCAAGTCGATCGACCCGATGAACCCTGGTGTCAACGTTTTAAACCGCCTTATAGCACAGTAAATAAACCTCTGACATGGTTTGTGTTACGACCACTATCAATGACAGCGACCGGGACCGACGGCTTAACGTGCCCTCCGAAGCACGGAATCCTTTTACTTTTCGGACAATCAGGTGATTCAGACCGACGGCTTAACGTGCCCTCCGAAGCACGGAATCCTTTTACTTTTCGGACAATCAGGTGATTCAGACCGACGGCTTAACGTGCCCTCCGAAGCACGGAATCCTTTTACTTTTCGGACAATCAGGTGATTCAGACCGACGGTTTAACGTGCCCCCCGAAGCACAAAATCCTTTTTCTTCTCGGACAATCGGGTGATTCAGCCTGCAATGTCTTAACCAAACTAGAAACAACAACACAAAGTCATTCTCCTCTTGAGAATCGAACCGAGGACCTCCAGATCGAGAGCCCATGGCTCGGACCACTAGACCACGGAAGCAGTTAGTAGACCACTGAAGCAGTTATATCTTGACATTAGCGTAATACAAGCGTAAGCGTAATAGTAGTTAGAAAAAGAGAAAATATTTGGGCAAGAGTGCTGGGGTCTCATGGTTCGGAGCGGGTTAATCTGTTTTGGGTTTCTCCAAACCCTCAGGATTTCTCTACATTCCTTGTCTTGGGCGCCACACTGCTTGCTACATACGTGTTTGTCCTTAGTTCATAAGTACTAACTTAGTTTTAAAATAATACCTAGCATAAGTGCAATAGCGTAAAAGATACGTTGCTTCATTCAATAATTTTCATGATAAGTTTATTATTTTAGAAAGAGCTAAAGTTGTGGCGTAAATATTTTCATATTCCTTTATTTTGGAAAATGCAACGTTCTAATAGCGATTGGCGTAATTTATGTGTTATATGTTTAATTTTACTAACCCTAAGTGTTTTAGTGATAAGTTTTGGAGTTATCAGTTGCGAATTTTAAAGTACGTATTTTGATTTTGGAACGGATGGATATTTCCAATAAGAATGCCGAAAAAAAAAACATACAATTTATCACATGCATTTCAATAATTCTAATTTTGTTTATCAGTGGTCAAGTAGAGGTGGCTGTGATGTTTATTTGAGTGGCGCAGATCAGAGTAAGGTGGCCAATAAAAGGGGATTGAAAGATTGATGAATGTATTATGATAATTTATGTATTATTATTATTTATGTTTATTAAATATTTATATTATTAATAAGTTTGAAAGGAGATGTAAGCAGGGCTCTGGTAAATATCATAGCTTACCTACTTTGACTACAAGTTATTGTGTGTCCTTCTAAAAACTACACCACACAACAACGAAATTTATATGAAAAGTAGAAGCTAGGATTAGGACAGCAGTCATTTCTGTGTTTAACAGGTGTTTCATATATTTTTCTACTCACACGCAGTTCTCAGGCTGATGCTATGAGGCTAATGCTTTTCCCCACACTTACATCAAGCTAAGGTGTTAACGAAATAACTTAGAATTGGGATTTGAAGAGATTACCTTGATCAATATGCCCGGCAAGATATCAAGCATATAGGGTATCTGCATTGTGTAACGTAGGGGTATCATCTTATCTAACGATCACATTCCAATGCAGAATAAAGACGAGTATTGATGTGGATTGTATAAGTACTACTCTTCTAGTACGTTGAGGCTTAGCACAACCTCAGCGCCTTGCACACGGTGTGATTTAATCCTGCGCGATACATTGTTGTCCATTAACTTGAGGTAGTCAAAGATTTCAGATTTCAAATTGGAGTCATGGTTGTTAACATTTTTAGTCACATTACACACACACAACACAAATTCACTTTTGGAAGGATGTACAATTTCTTTTATAATTTATTTATAAAATTGAGGAAATAGTAAATATTTTCATAGTGTAATTTAAATGATACTTCCCATTATTTATTTAAGCTTGTCTATTGAAAAGATGCTATGAAATTGTCGGTTTAAAGTGTAAGGGTTGAACTTGGGGATTCTGTGATATATTTGCGACTTAACAGTCAATAAAATCCGTATTTCATACAAATGGAACTAGGAACTTTTGTGCTAAATACTTTCAGCGTAACAGTTTGGTTATTTGCGGAATTTTTGCATTTCATAATTGATTTAAGATAAGGAAAATTGTCTATTTTGAATAAAAAATAACGAACATTTTATATCCTGACAAAGGTTCTGTTAACTTGTCTATGCAGAATGTATGGGACGATTGTGGAATGATCATAAGTGGTTGTATTGTGATGATTATGAAAGATAAGCTAAGGCGAATCTCTGTCTTTGAAATCAAAGATTAGACTTAAGCCAGAGAGAAGAGTATAGATAAATAATGGAATCAGAGTCTAGGATACTTTTCATTGACATTTTAACCATGATACACTACACGGTACATGATGAGGTTTTATGAAATTTGGTGTTAGGGGTAAATTCAATGACTTGAATCATACATTGTTTTGATTCAGTTATATAACATTAACAGGTTTTATCTGTATTTCATAATTCGCTCCAACTATAGGCACACTGCAAACAAGACTGTTCCTTTGCTTGGCTTTTTATTTTGTCCGAATAATCATCAAAATAAGTTGAAAATTCGTCTGATGAGTTTAGAGTTTGGTAGGAACAGTTTTATTTGTTACATTCTCCGAAAGGTTAGTAATTTTTATTTTGGGTTGAGATTTTTGAGTAGAACTTTTTGTCAGTTGGATTTAAATGACTGGAACTATCAAATGCAACACTTTCATTCTTTGACCAGGGTCATTCGTATATTGGTTTAATTTCAATACATGGTTGGACTGAACAGATGAGATCACAGGGTCGACTGGCCTTCCGGTTCCTCGGCAGAGACTTGTTGCCCTTGGGAAGGAGATTTTTATTCATGACTAAATGTTTAAAGCTTGGGGATTCAATCCATGTAACTATTTGCTGACCTTTTGGTTTAAAATACACACCACACAAAATACATTCTGGGAAAAGTGTCAATGAAAATTTTTCTAACTGATTATATTTGTGGATCTCAATTTTGAGTCAAGAGAATTTTCCTCCGTTGAAGTTTTAAGTCAACTCCAGTAAATTGGGGGTCGGATGTAACGATACGCCTTCATGTTTAAGCGCATCGTCACTCCACAAATATAATATTTCTTATAAATAACTTGATTTGATAAAAATTATCTATTCGTAAAATTATAATTCATCAAAATCGATTTAAGACATTTTGAATTTCGCGCCATTTCAGACGATATCGCATCTGAGCTCTTATTGGTCAGATAGTTGTATGACCACCGCGAGAAGAGAATCTGCAAGTAAACAAAAGTTTACATACTTTTAGATTAATAATTAATTGAATATTGTTCGAAAAATAACGATCATGTTCATAAATTAAAATAAACTTGAATATAGTATTTTGATTATTCAAATATGAACCAATAGCATTCAGAAATAAACTTGCTATTTTGTTAATAATATTGCTTGTTAATCCATTTAATATAAATATTGACCATTATAAAATACGGTGTAAATATTTGTCAAATTATAATAAACATCAAATACCATTAACAATAAAACGAAACAAAAATAATGTAAATCAAATGACTGACAAGTTCATTCATCACTGTCTGAAAGGATTACAGTACCTCTCCGCGTTTATGGTGTAGTGAGTGTGGCGAAAAAAGGAACTAACTGGACCGTCAAGATCATACAATATAAAACTCCTTATTCCATGTACATACATAGAATCGCAATACAAAATGACCCTAAGATAAAAACTCATTGTATTACGTGGAAGGTCTATGGTTGTTCATATCATATATTTGATATTTTCTCCGACATGCAGCGCCACGCTAAAATTCATAGGATGGAGCTGGCACATTCTATGTTTTATCAATCATTCCTCGTCCAACATGGAAGTAGTTTCACGGAACTGTTGCGAAATTTGATTAAACTTCTGATTTAAATAAATAGTGGGAAGTAAAAAATAATCAATTTCATAATTTTCGACTTAATATCTCGTGCAATTTATGTAAAATCCTTAATTTTGTAGTAAATGGGAAAAGCGCCATCTGTTCTCAAATTAGAATACTTTTAGGGCTAGCCTCCTAGGCTAACTTCAGGTTCGAATCCGGGAGCCAATGCTATTGATTCGTGGAGGGTAGTGTTGGAAAAATCTTGGCTGAGATTGTTGCCGTCCCTTTTTGTTCTCTTATGAGCGACAGTGACAGGTGTGAAATTCTATTGGTTAAGTCATGATTTTTGTAACTACAAATTGCTACCATTGGTTATTACTCGACGAATTATAAAAGTTTTGATTCATTAGCGATTTTCAAGTATTCCGTGGTAATCGTAATTTTGTAGGTTTACACAGACGCTTCCTTGGAAAAACATGCGGTTGTGACACTTTTTGGAAAGGCGCCGGGAGCGACGGTCGCAACTAGGAAGAGGCTTCTTGGTTCCAGGGAAGGCGATGGATGCTGGTGGTGCCATGGTGTCTGCAGCTATTTATCTGGTCAGATCTTTCCTTATATTTCGTAGATACAGAATATAACAGTGCAATATAAAGTTTTGTAATCGCGTAACGTAAGAAAAAGCGTATGAGTATTGAGTGTCGGTACTAAGCCGTGTCTGCCATATTTGTTTCCTAGTCATTGTAACTACATAAATGAAATTCACATTTTTCACAAGTTGAATCTAGTAGTATGTTGTTTAAGATCTGTGATATTCTGGTTCTACATATTGTCATGTGTTTTTGCTTATCTCCGAGTACTTCTACATTTTTACTTCGGATTGCGAGTTCTACCTACGATAATTTTATGTGTACATTTTCAGGAATTTTCCATACGATTTATTTGTTTGAATATGTGTGAAGCTGAGATTTAAGTGTGCCTATTTTTAAGAAATTATATTTTTATTGAACGAAAATAAAAGTACGGAACGGTAGGTAGTTATAACCACGACGTGCGGGTACGGAGCGGTAGGTATAGTACGTTGCGCGCTTTGCCTCGTAGGTGCATTTGGTTAGAGCCTTCGGTACTCATAGTGCGTGAGCTAGGTCGTAGGTTCGATTTCGTTTAAATTATTTATACTTTCTTCAGCGGGATAGTTTCTCGTTAGGTCACGGGACTGCGATATAGTTGTTGGTTATTTTGCAAAGTAAGATTGTTTCAGGATTTTGTGCGTCGGAGGGTACGTTTTGGTATGACGTTATTTCAATAGATTAGTGTAAATTTGAGTGAAAAGTTGACCTACATTCAATCTGGTATGTAAAATGTAAGTTCGTAAATTTGTAAAAAAAAATGTAGTCGCACTTATTCCTCCATAGCAAATTCGGTGGTGTAGTAGCACGACATGTCGATATCCAGAAATTATTAATCTTGTTGCGGAACTTTTGTACTACTTTTAAGTTAGTTCGAGTCAGACGTGAGAAGCGGTCACCCATCCATCAGCGGTTACTCATCCATTTTAAATCGTACAATTTTTATTAGTAAGAAATAGTTTCAAAAATAGTTTGAATTTGTTGAAACACATTGGTACGTGGTGGGATTCGAATCACGGCTCCTGCACAGAGGGTCGCGGCCCTATCCACTACACCATCCGGGCTGTCTTCATATCGTCCACGGATTTTATTATTTTAGATTATTTAGGTACTGCAGTTCCAGTTTGATTCCGAGACGTGGGTATTCCAACCAGAAGGGTGACAATTACAGTTTTGAAAAGGTGATATCTACTTTTTATTCAGTATTTTATGTTCTACTACATATTTTGACTACAACTAAATATTATTCAAAATTTAGAAATGCAAAGTTTAATAATATTTTGATACATCTTTTTATACCTAATTCAGGAAACATTTAAGTCCATTTTATGAATATTTCCTCATTAGATATTTTACTAATGACATTTGAGTAACAGTTATCTAACTAACATTTTTAACGGAATTAAAATGAATGTCATATTTAGATTCAAGGCCATACTAAAATGCCAAGCAGTGGAAATTTTAAGCATTTAGTGAGTAACATTTCCGTAACTTTTATTCGTATAAAGTTTCTTATTGTTTTGATACAATTTAACAAAATGTTTATTACCAGCCTTTTACATTTTATATGGAGTTGCATAGAAAGTTTGCAATGTCAAAAGTAATAAATAAAGAAGTTACTTTTATGAAAGTGATGTTGGATTTGAGCTTACTAGGCCAAGCTAGGACAAAGCCTTAATAGTTTTCTCTAAATAAAGAATGGGAAACTATACAAGTACAGTTCGATTCACCATTTCTTATTGCTTAGTTCATGGAAACTAGGTTTGACATTTTTAAAATACAAAATTGATGTTACTTTTTAGTAGAAGGTTGAAAATAAATATTTACCTATAACTTAAAGTAAATTCTACGAAAGTTTCAAATATGTTTTGCTTGCAGTAAATTCTCTTCATATATTCATAAATTCTCTTCATATTTTCATTCTCTTTTATTTTGAAATAGATTCTTTCTAACTTTGTAATGGAAGATTAATGTTGTTTGTTTTCAAATATATATTTTCATAGATTCACAATTCTAGTGAACAAGTAAATCTAGATGTCGTGAATTCATTTGTTCCATTAAACTCAGTAAATGTAAATTTAAAAGAAATCCTGATATTAAAATCACAGTAAAACTAAAGTTACCACTTCATTAAATACAAAAATGAAATACATTAAACTCAAATTAAATAATGAATTAATGTGAAAGGTTTTCATTTGGAATACCTAACCATACACTAGGTTCAGGAACAAACCTAGATTTGATGGATATACCCTCTTGTCCTTTTGTATACATAGTAAAGTATGACTAAACTGACTGACAAAAATATTGCATTTTGACTTGAATTAAAGATACTTCCCCTCATATCAGGATTAAATATATTGGAGGAGCTCTGTCCAGAGTCTGGCTGACGAGGAGCACTGCACGGTGGCGGGAAAGGGCGGTGCCCCGGCTTTACCAAAAACACAAAAATGCTGTTGTAGTTTTATCTTGTTTGAAACAGCAAATTTCTTACAATATATTTGAATGCTAAGATTATTAGTCTTCCTCACCCTCTAAAATCTTTATTGTTGAACATTTGCTAAGTATTAGAATTATTTTTAATCTATTCATCTTCATCATCACTTTCGTAAGTTTAGTATTTTCTATTCTAATTAACTATCATTAGGCAAAGTAGGTTATACCATTCGAGTCATTAAAGTTCTGGGGTTACAACAGCGGTTCACAACCTTAGGTCCTATTAAACCACTAGACGTTCATTTGGCCAAATACTAATCTCATTAAACTGAAACCAATTCTGTTACTTTAAGTTCTTTCTTTTCCTCTATTTACAGTGTCTTCAGCCTTGTCCATGTCCAGCCTTCTGGGAATCGTGTCTGATGGATCCGTGCTCTATCTACGATTAGTGTCGCGTTTAAGTGTAGTTTATCATAATTTTCCTGAAGTGATTTACTTGCAACTGAAGAATCTTAATTAAAGTTTTCGTATCTAAATTTCATCTTTACATTTACTAAAATCGTCCTTTAAATCCTCAACATTTAGCTTTTCTTAATCTTCCTTAATTTCTTAGCTTTTCTTAATTAGGGTTAAAAAAAAATAGGGCTAGGTTAGGTAGGGTAATGTCACAACATGCAGCTCCTAATGTACGGGTGGTCGCAACATGTCGCCTTAATTAATTTAGGCTAAGGCCCATGTACCATTTAAATTAACCAGACTGTCTGCAGAGAACGCAGAAGACTAAAACTTAGTCACGAATAATATTTGCAAAGATAGAAAATTATACTACAATATTGGTTTACACTGGATAATCAATCGCTTTCAGATACCTAGGTATCTAGAGATTTTAAAGTCGCTAAAGATTTCTGGTGTGGATTGAACAATTGTTTTTCCGGAATAAAAGGTCCGACCTATCATAGAAAAACATCTATAAAAAGCAAGTCTCTATGTAAAAACCTCACTAAAATAAAATGTTCTATTATGTTGTACCAATAAATAAAATAGCTCTCGTTTAGTCGGATATTTACAAGCAATAACTTTATTTTTACACCAGTCGCTTTGATCCACGCTGCTGAAGATTTATTGATATCTTCCTGAAGCAATTAAATCTTATCCAGGAAACAAGGAAACCCAGTTTGTGGAACGCTTAAAATAAATCTGGTCATAAAAAATAGGAAAGTTGAAAAGTTTTCGAAGAAATGGCATGCAGCAATTATGGGCTGTATTTTTAAGCTAAGTACGACAGAGTTTGTTAGAAAAGTGAGTTCAATGATGATTTATATATGACTTTAACTTACTTGAAAAATAAAGGGGGAAACGGCCCACAAAAATCGATTTGAATATGAGGTCGATCTCTATACAACATCTGAAAAATAAATCTATTTGCTTCTTAATTTATTCAATAAAAGAGAGATATTGAAAAAAAATTGCAGAGTACTCAATATTAAAAGCTAACTCTATAAAAACGCAGCGACTTTCTCTCTATCAGTGATAAAAACCACAAAATGAGCATCGACCGAGTCACTTAACAAATTGACTGACTACCCAAAAAAAGATCAACTCAAATTAAATCACCGCGCTCCTTGAGTCAACAGAAAAGGGCCCAAAAATAGGGTTATAAGAACCACCAAATTGATTATAAGTTGAAACGAAAAGAGGGGTAATAATACACTAGTGGAATGATCAGCCGAACTAATAGCTGGCAATTAGCTTCAGCAGCGCCTCCCGATGGAGCCATTACTCAATTCGATACACAGTCAAGCTTGGGAGAATATATTTCTGTTGAGGATTCTGCTGTAGACACTTCTTCTTCTTCTTTTCGAGTCAATAGCAAATGTAGATACTATCTAGGTATTATATGATATTAATGACGATCTGTAGTTAGGTGTAGGTAATTTTTTGCAGTCAGTGACATTATGAGATAGGTGTGAGCGATACTGCGGATACTTGAGTAAAGTGGTAATTATAATGCACAACAAAATACCGTGACAATTTGAATCACTGACTGCCAGAAATTGGTCTGCACGGGTGGGTAGTAAGTATACCTATGAGGTGCGTTCCCAAGGTGAGGAGATTTAATTTAGTAAATTTTCGTGCGTTTAGTTTATCGTGTTCTAGTGGGCCGTAAAATTGGCCGCTAACTGGACCCCATCACGCCATGCACGCGATTTCCATAAAC
The DNA here is from genome assembly GCA_029255725.1 of Scrobipalpa atriplicella. Taxonomy (NCBI): domain Eukaryota; kingdom Metazoa; phylum Arthropoda; class Insecta; order Lepidoptera; family Gelechiidae; genus Scrobipalpa; species Scrobipalpa atriplicella. Next base: position 73,078 of record JARACY010000172.1, read on the forward strand.
CTCATAATTTACACGATAAGCTTATACGAATGTTCCAAAATGAAGGAAGGGTACAATTTGGTTCACATTGGTATGAAAAAATCATAGGCTAACTATATTAAACTGATACATTAAATTATACATTCGGTTTTAGAAATTATAATGGCGATTACAAAACTAGTATTTTCAAATAAATGATAAAAATATGACAAAATATCAAACCAAAGTGTGTCAAAGTTTTCTGCATAAAAACGCATCAAACCTTGCATCAAACAAATTGTTTTTCATTTGAAAGTTTATTGACATTTCGATATTACTTAGTTTTTTTATGCGACTGGGATCATAGGGTAGGTAACAACTAAAATATGAAATCTTTATTTTAATTTGAAACATTCTTTCAGCGATCCCATTTTCTCCAATTCATATAACGTATGGAGTTAAATAATCAAAATCATTTATTAAATCCGATAACAGTTACATTTCCAAAATGAATTAGCCGCGATAACAGAACACACTCCAATAAATAAAAGGTAATGGGAACAGAAGGATATGGCATTGGTTGAACTGACACAGAATTATGTAAATTGAATTTAATTTCAACACGCAATGCGCAAATACCGAGCTCAGTGAAAGAGACACGAATTATTCGGATATTCAGAATAAAAAGAACTCTAAAGCAGGATTATGTTGACAATTTCATGCATGGCATTTACGTAGGAAAGGAACCTCAATGCATGCATTTATACATTACATTATTATTGAAAGGTCATAATAAAATACGTTACGCATGATGTTTCTCATAAAAAAAACGACATAGCCGTCTTATTACGTGCAATGTTTTTTAAAAAGGTCAAAGTTTGCCAAATTTTTCTCGTAGGCTTTTTTACTTCAGCGTTGACAAAGCCATAGACATATCCTGGCCGCAACAAAATAGAAACATACAAAATATGACAGCGGACGGCCACCGGCAGACATGGGGAAGGGACAGGCACGTGGGACACACGTGACCAGAATACAGCGCTGCCCAATGATGGGACAATCTCTGGAGGCTTTTCATTTAAACAATACTTGTTTGAAACTTTGGTCTATAATGTGAAGTAATTGAATAATTTGAATGTTCTTGCAGTGATCGACGTTTTTTTACATAAATACTATAAATATAGCTAAATAAGAAATAGCAAAAGCTACAATAAGCTTGCTTACGCTTTACTGCACAAGGAAGGGTCTGCCGTAAAACAATAGAGAAGTATTAGCACGTTTGCATATAGGGAAGGTTTTTACGAGTGGTGTGAGGCTTGCTATGCAAGGATAAATTGAAAGCACCTAAGTTTCAACGTAATTGTTGATGTTAAATATGACGGCTCATAAATAGTCAAATTAAGTTGACAAGCATGTAAGCGTAACTTTTGGCTCAACTAAGAAAATACTAAAATTGACATACAATTTTTTCTTGGATAGCAAGGACCGAAATAACCTGAATACGGATCTGGACAAGCACAAACAAACACAATAAGTAGAAGAATTAACTATCAAACAATGAACAACAATAAACACAAGCAAAGAAAGAAATACTTATTAACTTAATGACATTTTATGATCTAGCCAAAATGAATGCGTCTCTACAAAATAATAGAGAATAACCACTATAACAAAAGTGCACCAGATGTGCAACAGAGCGTTAGCTACAAAACAATAGGAGTATTAGCAGGTTTGTTACTGGACTGGCCATTTCCACAAGGTCCCTTTCATTTTAATACGTGCCTAACAATAAATGTGGACACAGATGGTGAAAACAAGACTACAGGAAAATGAGAGTCCAAAAATAATAATAAATATTTTGATTCAAACATAAGAAAATTCGTTAATCATATACATACTGTAAATATTTTTTATAACGCGCAGGTAACCCCATAGTAAAGTAACTATCTAGAAAAAGTCTAACTGATGGAGTCATGTAAGAGTTTTTAAAGAAATTTTATTGCTTCATACATATTCGTGCAAGGTAGGTATAGGAAGCACCTATAGAATGATATCTTTGCAGTTATCATTGCACTGAAAAAATGCTCAAAAGGCTTATAAATAGGAACCATAATCTAATCCCGTGGCAAACATAAGTGTAAACATAATTATTATCCCGAAAGTAACAAACTGTTACAACAATAGCACTGAAGCAATCTTTGTGTTCCAGACAAAAAAGAGACGAATGGAGTCCAACAAACAAAACAATGGCAATAGAGAATAGCTCAAAGCCGAGAGTAATTAAAAGATCAGGTAGTCAACGGTTGTAGGGGGTGCAGACGGCGGACCACCCGCCGGCCTTTTGTGCTACTTGCTATCAAACAACCACACCGAACGCTCATTTACTATCCTACAAACTGGATTAACAACTCGGAGATACTTCAAACTCGTATCATTCGTCACCATAATGATAGGCAGTTTACATTACGCCGGACCAGCTATCGCAAGCTCGCAATTAATGGCGAACTTGTTACTGTAATTGCTACCTTACTGCAAACGTAATAACATAATATAAATGAACCAATTAAACGCTAATTAAACGAAGATAATTAAAATTACATATACAACACAGCAGTTAATAACGAGGATAGCAAGAATCTCTCCGGGTCATCAACAACCTGGTGAAATACAAAGCGGCTGCATACCAAAGAAAAGCTCCCACGATTTGTTCCGGAGAATACGCGGTGCACAGTTCAGTCACACTAGCACTCCACTCATAACTGTGTGTAATCAATCAATCACTTCTACTGATGCTGGTTGACGTCAGTTGTCCAAACTTTTGGATGAAAGGGCGAAGCGTCCGTCCCGCATGGAAGCTTTCTCGCGACTGACGCCCGGTCTGGCGGCCAGTGTTGCCAAGTCTTTTCGACATAAAGTCGCAGAAAAATGAATTCTAGGTAGCCTAAAATCGCCCAATGTTTTTTAAAGGTGAAGTAGCCTAAAATCGCCCAAAAAATTAGAAAAATAGCCTAAATGGCTACTTTTTTGCCTCATGAAACCGAAAAGGACAGGATGGCTTAAATAAATGCTTGTTTTTATAAGTACATATACTTTTTAAGGACACTTATGACTAAACTTTCGGACAAAATAAAAATGCTTAAGTTTTCGTGCGACTTAAACAATCAATGAAAGAAATGTGTTATACGAAATATGTATGTCTCTGTCATCTTTGTGTCATATAGAAATGATCTAAATTCAGAACAAAAAAGCGGCACTGATGCTCTATCTAATCTGTGGTATACTCGTAGTTGTGCGTTTCGTTTCACTAAGAAAATTTCCAACTTTTCTGTCATAAGTTCTTTAAATCTTGAAATATCCTAGTGTCGCCTAATATTTTTTCGAGATAGCCTAAATGGCGACCAGTCGCCATTCCCAATTTTTGGTCGCCGCGGCACCTTTCAAGATAGCCTAAATGGCGATAAGTCGCCGCACTTGGCACCACTGCTGGCGGCTCGGCTTGATCGGAACTCGTTCCACTCCGAAGCTTCACTAGAGCCTTCATGGCAATAGGCGCAAGCACAATGGGAAACGCGAGCGCTTGCGCACCTGTGGCGATTGCTCTTTTTAATCTTAATTCAACGAGGCGACGAACTTTACTGCACACGGTTGATGACCTGCCGGCTTGACCTTTGCCAATGTTAACTTTCGATCATTGGTATCATTCATCAATAACAACAAGGAGGTATTTCAAAAGAGACCAGTACGCTACATAATGGACAGTAATTCATCAGGTTTTGTTTGTTTTTATAGCATCCGTTGATTCACGCGACGACAAGTGAATGGGCACGGGACAGCCGAAGAATTATGGCTGACAAAACGAGCAAATGCAAAATAGCTGCGTAGCGGCAGGGTGGTATAGAAATATAGAAAGCTCGTTTTACTCATTTGAAAATCAAAGCAAATTTGTATTACGGACCCGTGCTGCGACAAGTTTTAGTTGTAACTGGCCGTTTGAATTGCCGTCCGTTTCCTACCAGTATTCCAATCGGTCCCTCGCATCGCAGTGAGCTTGGATTTGGAATGCGCCCTGCCCCGCGCCGAATGCCGGCGCAAGGCCGCACGCGGAATACCATGCATTCTTTCAAATCTTGGGTGCTTTGCTGCTGTGTTATTACTAGCAATCAGACTGTCACAGCAATGGTTTATATTGCTTTTAGAAAATAGGGTTTATCGATAATAATTATTGATGTCAAATTGAATATTTAGCACTTGTTTAAGATAACGTGGATATTTTATGGACTATGGAAAATGTATTTGATTTAAAAATATTTTATCGCTGTGAAAAAAGTAAATACAAATTATACACTAACTTCAGAATTAATAAAATTGACATTGAGTCAAAAACTATTATTCAAAGAAAAAATTTGAACATCTAAATTTATGAACAGGATGATGAAAATCACGCCGCAGCCAAGATGGAAGCACGAACTGATTATAATAATTTTATTGATGCCTCACGCGTCTCATAAGGCAGCACTTTCGATAGGATTGGAATGCAACGCTTCCATATTTCTTTTTGTCCGTTGCCCCTCGGTGGCATGACTCTGCGATTTTCATTGACGGGGAAAAAACTATCGATGCCAAATTACACGGCAATAATCTTTATGAAGCCTATTGATGTAATACTCATTGTGTCACTATTACAAATAGTAAATTATCATTGTCTGATGTTATATTTATTTATTGAAAAACGATCCGCCTATCTTTTGCAGTTAGGAATTCGGAGATACCGTTTAGTAATTAGAAGTTTAAAATTTAAACTTGCCATTTAATGTTACATTGAAAAATTTGCCATGTAAAATGTGGTCTTGTTTTGTATATTTCGTGGTTTGTGGTCTAACTGTATTTTTCCAGCCCAATACACCCAATTACTATATTTCAAAAACAGTAACCCAGTCTTGCGATAAAACAAAAACAGTAGTTTCCACAAAATTTACGGACGTCTACTTCACAGAATTTGTTGTACTGAACTAGGGTTACCAAGCTTTTTAATCCAAATTATTCGGCTAGGATGGATGCACCTAATCTTGCAATTCTTTACAAAGACATGAAAACTTCTTGATTTGTGCGCACAATTCTAAATATTAGAATTCCTCGACTTAGAATACTGTTCCATCACTCTACCAGCTGGCCTGAAACGTATCCAATTTTGCGTACCTATTTATGTTTGTAGTTTGTACTCACATCACAGTGCTATTTTCAATTTGAAGGGTGACCGGTGACCGACCTGTTTATCCAAAATTCTCCATAAACTTGCCAATCAGGCTGTAAAACCTGGCAACCCTCGGGAGAAAATAGCTTGGGGCCCTGCTATTGATTGCAGCAGCATGAAATATGCGATAACCATCGCTCCCGACCGGCGGATACTCACAGGAAATCAATTTGAGATCTCTATCTAGCCGGAATTAGACAACTCTTGTTCAATAAGGATTTTATATATGTATTAAGAATGTTGTTGCATGGAATAAGTTATTACCAACTATATTAATGGCTAGGTTTATGTTAAGATCAAATTGAATCATGATTCATGAATCATGATCATGAATCTCAGAAGATTAGATAACTATAAAATTTTAGTTTTTTTTTCTACTCCGCAGTTCTTTCGCAGTCTTTCATGCAATCATCATTAACCATAGTTATTTTCTGATATGCTTCATTTACATGTATGTCACTTCAATGCACCTTAGTTTTTTATATTCCTCCATGCTATTATGCTGTAATATTTGTAGCATCAAATAATCTTATAAAAAATATATTGAAGCAAAGATTCGCAAGCTGATTCCAAGTGCAAAGTCCCAAACACCGATTCTTAATAAGTCGATTTCTAACGCACTCGATTTGATCGTTGGAACGGAGTTTCCCGACAAAGTTTGTTACACTTTCCGTTTAGCACTCACTGTTAAAGAGGGAGTTCCAAAGATTCGAGCACTTGGGACCAGACGGTCTGAGGGGAAACTTGGACCAATAATCGCGAGTGCATTGTGAACGGACCCTGCAGCGGTTGAGGGTTTGTGTTACAAGCGAAAGGAGTTCCTTTTCTAAAAAACATGATCATCTTCTAAGCTAAAATTTGGTTGTTAATTGTGGATGTCTTACCAAAGATACCAGCACTTTGGAGCCAGACGGTCAGTCGGGAGATAAGTTTTTGGTTGTTTAAAAAAAGTTAAAGTAACTTTTTCTAAGTTGTTGAAATAAGTTAAAGTTACTTTTTCTACATCATTATAATTTTCAATGCTGGGAAGGCTGTACACTGTTTTATTTTATGATTCTTATTTAATTTCTTATTTAATAGCAAAAAAACTAGAAACAAGTTTAGAAGATCCTTGAATTTTGTTTGAACCACAACCACAACGAAGGTTTCCAATATCAGACAGGCCAATATTCCCGCTAAAGGCTCTTGCAGTTCTGTCTTCTGTGAGCCTATGTATAAACTTCAACAGCTTATTAAACAATACCTACCAGAAAAAAACGACAAGAAACTTTATCCTTCAATGGGATCCTTTATTGCGACGATTTGGGCGCTTTTCCACTAGACGGCACGTCAACGGCAACGGCGACGGCACGGTACCGTCGACGATATCGTAGGTGAGATAATGTATGAAAATCAATGAAATTATATGACGGCATGTCATCGATTCCCTGATCGTCGCCGTGCCGTCGCCGTTGCCGTTGACGTGACGTCTAGTGGAAAAGCGCCCTTTGAATACCGTTAATACTTTCCTTTGTTCAGAAATGAGCCGAGCGAATTTAAAAAAATAAAGTTTGAAAATAATGCCCTTTTTTGACTTGCGGTTGCGATTATCTCATAGAAAAGTCGCTGTTATTGTTGCAGAAGATAATGGAAAAAAGTATTAAGCTCTTTCATAGAACGAACAATATAAGTATACTCGACAGGTTATCTACCTGTTTAAGTAATTTACTTATTTTTATTTAGCTTGAATGCAAAAGAGGTGGTGGCACTGCTAGCACCTAATAATTGATTCAACTGAGAAAACTTCGAGTTGGTTTTCTTTGATTAAAATAAAAGTTTTGTTTTGTTTGTGTAGGTGTATTCCACACTGCATTTCTCTCGCCGTAATAGGGCGTCTACTTCGTATTATCAGCTAACGATGTTAATTTGGTTATTGTTTGTAACTACATAGAGCGGTAGTCTTGCTTCTAGCGGTCCATATTTGGCAATAGAATCACAGAATTTTCCGTGGGCAAGTCTAGCTGAATGATCCGGTAGAGGTCAGACTAGAGCAAACTGTTGTTGTAACAGGTAGATGTTAACCCTATCAAAGGAGCCTCACACAGCAGTAGACTGTTGTGGCCGATATACTGGTACTGACCTGATGTGGCGTGTCAGTCCTGAAAGCGTGGCAGAAGTGCTGCGCCCCCGGCCGCGGCTCGCGCGCTACGAACGCGAACAGCGCGTGCGCCGACTCGCACGTCGCGTACGAGATGCGCCGCAACGCGTGGGACATGCGCACACTCTGGTGACAAAAGTCATTCAGTCACTTTGTATCCGAAGCAGACAATGTTTTTTTTTTTTAAAAATTGTTGTAGAATAGAGAGTGCACTTTTGTGTTGCGCAAACACTCGGGCATTAAAAACTAGTCCTAGGAGATTGACTATCGTCACCGAAAATTGGTTGGGAGACACTATATTTCGCTTACCTGATTTTCAGGGTCGCAGACCTGGACCCCAGAGAGCGCGACCACCACCAACACCGGCTCCTCTTGTCCACCTTCCTGACAAACAAAAAATCCGTTCAAAATACACATATAAAATACATAATAAAAAAAAACAATAATTCACGTCAATCAACAGTCTCTCGGAAATATTTAGACCATGATTAAGAACTACGGCCGGGAAGTCGTTCCCGGATTTTTTAAGCCGTCGAACTTAACGTGTACTCTGATGCTCGGAGTCTCTTTAGGTAATTTGTCAGGTGATCTGATACAGTCTGACTGAAGGTGGGAACAAATGTACAAAGTGATACGTAATATTCAACTTCATGTCCCCCATTGAAACTAAATAAGTACCTATAGATATAGATTGATTGATGACCTCGAGACTGAGAACCCAAAACCAGAGTACTACAAAATAATGGCTGTAAAAAACATCCTCCATACTTAATTATCATAATCTAACTTCCTAAAAGCTTTAAAAATACACTCTCAAATGCAAACTGGACTCAACAAAGGTAGGTAAATGTACTATTTTTCTCAAAAAACAACTCTTATTAACGACAGGTGCTTTGTAAACAGGTAGAGTATTCTGAATTCAGGATGTGGGATGATGATTATTAGTGGCCTCAACAAAATATTTCGCTTTTAACAACTTTATTGTGATTGCCGTTCATTCATTCAAATATTACGATAAATAAACACTGCAGATTCATTGAAATCTGCAGGACTCATTATTCTTCAAAGCACAATCATTACAAAATACATACCAACAAATTTTCAGAGATTGTCGCTCCGGTGTGAGGGGAGGGAACTTCTCATTAGACATTTTAATTAAGCTGAGCCTGACCGTCCCGAGTAATGGCGGTCTGTGTACCTGTATTCACTCACACTGTAGCTACAATACCTATTCCATCATGCATTTTGAATTTAAATTATTTTATTTTGAATTTGGGTTTAAGGGTTGAGCATCCTAATCAGTAAGAACGTAAGTATAACTAACCATTTTCGTTGTGTAGAAAGTAAAAAAAAAGTTGTGAAAAACTCACTGCTTTTATTTTACAATTGAATTTCTGAAATAGATTAGCAGAGCAGTAGGTAAGAAAGAAAAAGTAAATCTAAAGAACATTAAAAATACACCTCGACAAATTACAGATGCAAAATATTATTAGCTTCAACATTTTTCTTCTAATCTTTCTAGCTCTACCAATTACCGTCTAAGCAGCTTTCTGCAACACATTTCTTTACCAAGTTTATTCTTTACGCCAGCAAATTCATCCTTAGACAACAGTTACTTTAAAAATTCAGCACACTTTCCAACTTCGGCCGCAGCTGGTTTAAATTACAATGCCGGCGATGGCCCATAAAGCTGCGCCAAGCTTTCTGCTGGGAGAGCAAAGAACATAAAAAAATCCATCACTCAAGTGCGACCGATAATGATCCTCGTCTGGCTATTGGCCTATTTACGGCGTGAATATTGTAAGTTAATATTTTTGGGGTTTTATCAATCAACTTTTCATAAAACTGAAACTTCACCTGGTTAGAAAAAGTAGGGTACTTTATGTTGAAGAAAGTGAAAATATTTTGACTGAAGCGTTGTTTCAAGTTGTAGGTACTTATCTCAGAAGTAGAAGGTTCTGTTAAGAGTCTAACGAGCAAAACTGTTCATTCGAGGTGTTTATCTATGATAAAATCTTCAAATAGCCTAAAGATATTATTAAAATTTTCTGTGTACTTACACGTATTGAAAAAAAAGCGACGAGAAAAAATTACGAAATTTCAATTTTCAGATTCATTGGTATGCAAGAATACGTGCCGTGACAAAAAATAAATGACTGCGCATAAAAGTTCATAGGCAGTGACGATAGACCATCCTTCAAGGCCTCCGATTTCCTTCATTCGAGTCTGCACACGTAGCAGACTCATAAGAATGGTAAATGAGCGCAAGCGATGGAGGGTGGAACTCCAGAGGTTGTAGTAAACCGTCGGCTGGTGATGGGTGAAGGTGACCGTTTGTATGCAAATAGTGCGTTTGTTGTTAAGCCGAAATAGGGACTGCGAGAAGGCACGCGCTCAGATAGGGCTACGAAGTGAGCGGGAGGTTTATGTAATAGGTATAAATGGTTAAAAAATAGATAAATACTACCCCCTTATAAAACCTAATCTATGGATGGGTACGGGGACGAAACGGATCGGCATTAAAAAACTAAACATACATTATTTTTCTGTGTAACTTTTATTTTTTGAAATAATAATGTATCTAACTAAATCTCTTCTAAAGTTTCAAAGTTTATTGGTAGCGAGAAAAACTTTCTTCTTTATTATATTCTAATATGATTTGTGAGAAAAAAAATCAACTAGTATTTTATAATAGCTGGTAATTTTCTATCTGCGGTCAAAGAACTCATTTAGTTTTGTTGTGAATACTTTACCACTACTGCCTTTGCACACCGCAAAACGTTATTTAAAAATCAAGTGTTTCAACATCAAAAATATGTTCTGGCCATAAAATTTTTACTGTAGATTGCAACGTATCAGCAAAAATATCTTAAGGTCTCTAGTAAACTATTTTACAAAAAAAACTCTTGAAAGTAATTTTGGAAGATGAAAATGAAAAGTTATTTTCGCCGGTTTCTTGGCCCTAACAAACTGCCAAACAGGGAGTAGATAGGTCACAAATAAAAGGGATGAATTCGCGATATGGGACACATTTCCAAACTCTATAATGAGAGAAGTCATCAGCGTAGACGATGCGTGCTGACAATGTGATGGTCTTCACAAAGCTTTTATATGAAAGGGTTTTGCTATGTTTAAATGAAAACGAAAAGTAATAAAAAATTTAAACAAATTGTAGGTACATAAAAAATCAAAAGCTGATTGAAAGAAAAAGCTAAGTTTAAATAGACTTGATTAAAATTCTACAAAGCGGTTAATCATCAGCCTTTGATTTTCTGTATATTTAAAAAAATGTTGTTTAGACATAAATCAGCTAAAAATGGTTTTTCTGAGTCACAGCTTTTGGTACTAAAAAACTGGTTCATGTTTATTCAGTTTTCTCTGCGATCATAAAATAGCAGACCTTGCGGATCGGAATAATGAGAGAAACCATCAGTAGTCAGCACCCATCAGCTACAATTCCTGGCAATAAACTGCAAGAGAGCTTAGATAGCATTGCAAGAAATGAACGCTGCTGGCTAATATTGAAAATATTAGGTACTTACATCAAGACCTGTGTCTGATTATTAAGCAGTTACTCCGGTTACTCGTTTTGACACTAAAAATAAAAAGTTTTATGCTTTCCTGAAATTTAATGCTGTCTGAGCTGAGAAATATATATTAGTACCTACCTAATTTGTGTCAAACAAAAACTTGAAATTCAGTTAACAAACATAAAATAATAGGGCAATAAAATAATATCTGACACAATTCGAAGTACCTACATTGCGATGCTAGTTAGTGCACTAATACCAATTGTAGTTGGTTTTATGAAATGGATCCCAGGTTTCGCAATCGGAGTCTAATGTTTAACAAAGTAAGATTCGCGTAAGCCAAGGGCAAAGGGGGTTCGACCTTAGAGTAACAGACACCAAAATAACAACCCATTTATATATTTTATTTAAATATGTTCATCTTACCCTACATAAAAACTACCCATGTTTTATAAATAAAAACCAACAGACTGCTTATTGACCCTTCTCACAAAACTATCGATTTCTCAAAAGCGTCCGTATCGGAAAACATGCGGGCCTATTTATCGCGATTAAATTTTTACATTTTAATGGAGCATTTCACGAGCTGAGAGCACTTTGCTCTGGAGTGCACTTGCACATATTGCTAGGTACGTTTACTACAGGCTATATATAGAAATGGCGAAAACCAATACGATTTTTCTCCTACTTGTTCAGCAATTAGTATCATTGTGATGCGTCCTCACTGCAAGCATTCGCCTGTAATGAGATTTTCTAGTGACTAAATTAAAATAGTTCAAAAAGTACGTGATGTCTATGTTAATAATATTATTCAATAACAATAAAAACATAATTTACAAGATAATTTTATCATTATCAGATATGTAATGTGTTGAAGTAAAGAGTTGTAAGTCGGTTTTGAGTTTTCTACTCTCATGCTTTCTGGCCTCTAACGGCTAGAATTTATTAAAAATATTGCAATACTATACCTACTAACTTACCTATTATACTTTGAATAGCACTACTGGGAGAGCTTTCACTTGGGTTAATAAGATAAAAACTTATTCCCATTTCGAAATTAAAACTTAAGCTCAAAGAACAAAGTGGATTCTTATTCGATTACGCTCCGTACACCTCTTGAGACCTTCTAAGGCCAAAGATCAAGCTTTAAATTACCTCATAGCCCAGAAGGGACAGGCAATTTTTCATAAATTACTCTAGTCAAAGGTATTAGAGTGGCTTCTGGCGTTTCATCTTCTCCCTTCAGGGGCTAATTACGGTGAAGCAGGTTATGCAAAGGTAGGCTTTTCAGGGAAGCCGAAATCGGGGGGTGGTAACTGGTGACACGTTACAATGGGAAAAGTTACGCAATAACAGACTTCAAGTTTCGGCATTACAGCGTTGCTTTTACCGTTCGTTCGTGCGATTATGGTCCCTAGAGCTTTGTAATACCGTCGTTTAGTTTTAAGGCAGGTTATGACGTAAGATGGTAGAGTGTCTCGGCTTTTATCCGTCCGTCAGTGAGAGAGATTTATACAAAGAAGTTGAGTTCGAGTCGTGTTGTGGCTGAGCGCAATATGTTAATCTCCGCAGTCGCAGGCTGGGAGTAGTTGAGATTTATGTCTGCATTTAATGTGTGCCTGAAACTTGTCCTCTCTGGGTTATGTTTGTCAAGTTGGTAATTATGAAACATACATACAGTCAAATCACACTCCTCACACTTGCGGGGTAGTCAAGGCGTCAACGACCTCGTACAAGAAATATTTGTCATTCCATCAAGTTTTACGTAGGATCATTTAAGAAGGTTTAAACTGTGTTTTACTACAGTGATAGGTTGTCAGCCCATCGCATAATTTGCAGTATACTGAAATTCCTTTTATTGCTTTCCACAAGATCGGAAAGCTAAGCAGCGGAACATTCTATGTTCTTCTATCGCTTCCAACCAGCATGAAAGTAGGTTAGAGTAGTTGAGATTTATGTCTGATTTTATGTGCGCCTAAAACTTGTTCTCGCTGGGTTATGTTTGTCAAGTTTGTAATTATGAAATACCTAAATACTGTTTCAGAATGGTACCTATATGGCTTATAATAGTTCAACAATTTATATCAATATAGAGACTATGATTAAATTGTCTGTTAAGAGTTTGTGGCATTAATTTTAATGCTTGTCGTATTTTGAATTTAAGCAATCGCTAAACTGTTTATTGAATATTTAGGTATAGTTATTGGCAAATTACATCTACATTATAATAGGTTTTTTTTTTCCTTGGAATGGGTTAGCTCTTGACTCTAGACACATAGGTCAGCGATGACCGAGCCTTACCACAGCAAACAAAATCCATTTAAACATCAAAATCTTCAAATAAGAATAAATGTACAAGCACACTGTAATTCGCGTAAAGTTGCTCTAACAACGGCATTAGGCGTTCAAGATTCAAAACTAAATTATATAAATTATTAAATTAAAGGTAAATTTAAATTACTTTCAACTTTTAAACAAGATTTACATCGAAACATTTCCTGAAACTTAACGAAACAACAATTTTTTTCTTCCTACCAGCAACAACTACATAATCCCAAAATCTTTAAATGGCGCTAAAGGTGACCTGAAAGGTGGGCTCGACAACCGACAGAAAATTTTAAAATTATCAACTAAAAGTTACTTTCAACTTATTAGTCCTAATATTCATGACAAAAACCAAAACTTACCGAAACAGTTTTTCCTCCATGCCAATCAACAAAAATTCCCTTACTTTTCAAACTAGAATAAACGTACTAGCAAATTGTATTTCGCGTGAAGTTGCTATAACAACGGCATCAGGCGCTAGAGTGGTGAACTTAAAGGCGCGCGATTCTCGACATTCAAAAGAAAATTTTAAAATTATCATTCCAAAGTTACTCTCAACTTATCAGTCCTAAAATTCATGACAAAAACTAAAACTTACCGATACAGTTATTCCTCCATGCCACAGCAACAAAAAGTCCCTTACTTTTCAAACTAGAATAAACGTACTAGCAAACTGTACTTCGCGTGAAGTTGCTCTAAGAACGGCATCAGGCGCTAGAGGGGTGAACTGAAAGGCGCGCGATTCTCGACTGGCGAATGAATACACACCAATGGGCGGAAAACCGTGCTCCGGTGAGTCGCTTTGCGCTGCGCACTAGGGGTAATAGAATAGCGTAGGGGATGTAAGTTATTATTTTGATCGGTGTTCATTTTATAAAAATATAATAAGTAGAAACATTTGCCTTTAAAGTCAAGTCAAACATGCATTATAATATTATGCTTTTATATTTACTTACGAGTTAGGTTAGGTTAGGTAAGGTACGCAAATACTTCTGACTTTTAATAATCCATCGCCTAAATTATTGAAATACTCTGAAACTTTCTGGTTCCTCTATTATGAAGAGAAGCTAACTTGAATTTTATGTTTTTTATTTCTCCCAAACCTGCATGTTTACTAGTCTCGTATTTACCTATAAATAACGTGTCAAGTCATCGCCGTGAAACCATAAGGCAATTACAACAGAACCAACAGTTGTACAACGCGAATTAATGTCAACATCGAAATCCAATTTGGGGTTGTGTACTCAGCAAATTAGAAGCGTTGGATGCGTAACAATATGTCACACAAACCCTGAAACGTGTGTCCATATTCCATATGTCCGGGTTTCTGGCTGAATGAAGCTAGAAGGTTCAAATATTTTTCCATATCTTGAATGGGTCGTCGGTTCTATCGAGCTTTGGGTCGAACGATCTCTAATGGGTCAAAAAAAAAAATCTATGCATTGAACGTCTTTTTTTAATGGGTTTGCCTTTGACTCTAGTCTAAGTCGGGAGCAATGAGGGACTCATGCGAGGGACGGATTTATAGTTCAAACTATCTCTATGGGTCGAACGATGAACCCAGTTGTCAGGGTTGTGTACTCAGCAAATTGGAAATGGTGGGCGTAACAATACGTCACACAAACCCTGAATCGTGTGTCCATATTGAATGTATCCGAGTCGGGTGGAAATGTCGGTATGATGGGTTAGAAATTTAGCTAAGGCTTTCCTACAAAACTGGTCTTTTCATCTCCTTTTCATTTGTATGAAAAACGGCCATTTTTCACTTCACTACATAAGGTTTAAAAAAATACATATTCAAAAACCTTGAAAATGTGCGTCCATATTGAACGTGTCCGGGTTCCTGGATGAATGTTGATTTGAAGGGTTAGTGAATATTTTACCGCCAACCGACAAAACTGGCCCGTTTACCCTTTTATGTTTAAAAATATTTTGTTCAAAATCCTACACTAACATCAAATTAATACCAAAATCTTGCATCAATTATGAGCTCCAAAGTGAGCCCACATTATCGTAGCCCAATGATGGATAAGATTGAAATTTTAAATTATTTGCGAGCATCGGCTGATCAAAATCCGAAAAAAGAGACACGACAAGAAAATCTGTATTAACATATAAATAGCAAAGTAAAAAGGGCCTTCATGCATTATTCACGCACAATCAATGACCTTAATTAAGGTCCTCAGTTATGAAATTTTTAAAAAAAGCTCGGGAATTTAAATAACAATAACATTCCGTTTGAATCTTAATCAGTTTTGGGAACACTTTTTTATTCAGCTTACATAACATGCAAATAAAAACTGAGCAAGTAAATATGACTAGTAGTATTAATAAATATTAGGAAAGTAGATACTTTTCAATAGTTCCTTCTTCTTCTTCAACTCTTCCTACTAGAGGAAAAACATTTATTTTTCTTTTAAAGGTTTCCGTGCTCAATTTTTATAGCAGTGAAGCGACACTCAATATTTGCTTTTCACTCCTAATAAAATGTAGGAGTGCATAAAATGGGAGAAAATAGTCCGTACTTCTCGCTATGGGCTTGAGCTGAACAGCAAACATCATTTTGCCGGAGACTGCAAAGCTGAAAAGTCTCCGATCACCAACTTCGATTTAAAGACTTTTCCTTTTTGAACGCTCTTGTTCGTACGAACATGAGTTAAAATTAGTTCTAATAGAGCTTTTACATCAGATTTTGCTATCCTGGATCTGTTTTGGATACATCCATTCTTTTTAATAATCTTTTTTTATACGAAAAAGTTATTCATAGACCATGCATAGACCTCATAGACACATTAGCTGACATCCTGACATCCAATGACATCCAATGTAGTTTCGGTCGGTATTTTTTTATCAATAAACAAGAAACCGCTTCAAAATGTAATGCAGTAGTGATTACTATGAGTCTTTGAATACGGCCGGTCGTATTCAAAACTAAAACTTCAATAGTCAATGCCCTCTATAGGCCGGAAGCTGCGAGATGAGTTTATGAAACCGGCTTCGGTCTACCTTCCTCAAATACAAAAACTTAGCTATTTTGAAGAAAATAATCCAGAACGTGAATATCTAATAAAAAATACTAGTACTGGATCGTCCATTCTACAGAAAGCCATCCTTAGTGAATTAGTGCAACAAGATTCTACTGAAAATTCTGTTACTTCGTCAAATTCACTTTTCACCAGAACATCCAACGACAGAATCTCAAAGCTTGGAGACACAGTCATAAATCCGCGAAAACCACGCCACAGTACCTGCAAAATAAAACATTACATACTTCCCAAAAGAAGCAAGGGACATAAGAATTTACGTTTGTTGCAAAAGCAAGTCTCCAATGGCATTGCAATACAAACTTCTCTAAACAGCAGCTTCAGTTTTTTAAACAGAGCTTGTGGAAACGATTCTGATATTTCGAACAGTAATTACATGTACAAATCAGCTTTCGTTGGTCCGGGTATTAATAAAAAGATTTCTTTGACAAAATATGTAGAACAGGATGAAAACGATATTTTGCAATCCAAAAAGCAGTACACTTCCTTTAGAAACTGCGTATCAAAGCGAATCAAAGAACAAAAAATAAGCAAATCGTTTGTAGAGATTGATGCCAATATTTTACAAGACCTTCTAACTGAAAACGGTTTGCTTAAAGAAAGGATACTAAAAAGTAAGAATTTAACAGCATTTAAAGAACAATTTATCGATACGGAAAATCATAACAAATTATGTAATTGTAGAGAGAATAAGCATAAAGTTTTAGTTGACACAAAAACTTTAAGAAGACCAATAGATTATGAACATAAAATCGTACAAAATAAACGTGATGAAAACTATAATATCCATTCACACATGCTCACAGAAGAAGAAAATTACATGCAGCCACTAATGCTTGTGAGTAGTAAGGAAATAAAAAGACTGATGAAACATTCTTTTGTTGTAAATAAAGAGATACTGAAATTTAACAGAAAAAGACGAGTAGGTTATGTAAAAACTAACAAATATAAGGAACACACCGAACATAAAACAAACGGAAAACTGCCAGACATCAATAAATGGAAATGTCATGGAAAAAGATACCCTGTGTATCTTCCTGTAAATAGCAATATGTGAGTAAATACTTTAATATCTGTAATAAGAATGACCATTTCTATCTAATTTCAGCCTCAGGGTACTCGTAAGCTTATTATTTCGAATTAGTTCTTTCTATCGATACTATAAAGCAGTGGTGTACCTCAGGTTAATTCGCCCATAAGGGCTAAACAGACCACTATATAGTTAATCTGAGCTTATAAAAGGATAGGTATTTACGATGCAGTTGTAAAGGAGTTTGTTTTTATTCATGCGCGTGAGAGTGAATCATCTGTACCTACACTATAATGTATTCTGTTTACTGGTATCACTCCTACACAACTTACATTTTTAATATCAATAATATCATACAGAGTTGCCTTCATAGGCTTATTTATTTTGAGCAACCTATATGATACCTAAGATGTTTTAAGAGCTTTGACATGCCATAAAGATAGTTCTCTTTTCTTTTCAGAATCATTTATGAGTGATGGCCCCGTAAAGAACAAACTACTTTAAAGACTGAGTTGCTGATCGTCTGGAGTCGAGAAAGGGCTCGCGATAAGAAACCGCCAAACCCAACGTCGCAAATGACCAGCGATATCGAAGATCCATTTCGCGACGAACCGAAATGTTATGTAAAAACGACATTGGAAAAATATCCCTAAGGTTTCAAGGACTTTCGATCAGAAAAGTAGTCATGGAAAATTCAGAACGTACAAAAAGGCCTGGAAAAATATCAGTAAGACTTGAGGAGCGATCAGAAAGTCAGTAGCCATCGACTTCTTGCGTTCCTTTTCCTAGATAACTTTACCAAAACTCAAGTGAAAGGCATGGAGACGAGCTTTAAGCTCACTATTACGAAACTGTAAAAATATTAAACAACTAATTTTGAGAAGTCACAGGAAAACTCTCTCGCCATCAAATCTGTGTGCCATGTTTTAGGTGACCTAATAAAAAGCAGAAAACTTGACCGTATTTTCTTTGGAGAAACTTATGAAACTCGTTATTTAGTCTGGAGGGGGTTGTTTAATGAAAATTAAGTCCCGTGAGGACGCCCCGCTCCGGTGGCGGGAGATTAAATAACTCCTTTCATAAGTGCCGTGCAGGTTCTATAAAGTTTCTCTTTGCTATAGTTACTAGGTCAAAGGTTATTTTATTATACATATCATATAACGAGCCCGATGGTGTAGTGGATAGGGCCGCTGCCTCCTAAGCGGGAGGTCGTGGTTCGAATCCCGCTACAATATGTTTTTCGGTTTTCGAATTTCATATGTATTTTTATTCGGCGCTTTTTCCGTGCTTCGAAAGACACGTTAAGCCGTTGGTCCCTGTTTATATTGTTTAATACCGTAGATATTAGTCGTTAAGCTATGTATGTATGAGATTGTTGGCATCAGGGGGTTGCTCTTTATCATTTCTAACCAAGGTCAGCCTCTCGAATGATCGTTACCATTTTTGTCGTGACCTCTCAGTCTACAGGTACAAAACGTTCTCAACTCACACAACTAGCTCACAAGAACACATCATAGGAAACGAAGCCTCGCTGAAGTTTAATTAAGCCACGACTTCGGCAACACTCCACGTTGCAGCATTGCAAATGTTTCTTGTAATTAAATTTGAATACTACTCTCTGAAACATAAGGCATTGAAGATCGTATAACCGTAGTTAATGTTACGTCATAGTATTCTTTAATAATTAGAAGACTGGAGAGTGGAGAGAAGACATTATTCTTCCGCACAATAACGTTCTCAACTATTTTCGTTCTAGACCGAATTTTAAAATATTAAGATTTTGCTATTAGAAAACTTCATTATCCAGGAGTAACATACAAAAAAGTCCGAGTATGTCTACGGGGAAACACAGCACCGTGTAAAACCGAAGTTCCAAAAACTACTACTTTACATACATACATACATAAAATCACGCCTGTATCCCTAATGGGGTAGGCAGAGCAAAAACAACCTAAACATAGGTTGTCCCGCCACGTCTGATAAGTTTAGAGGGCTAATACAGATGATGATTATGTATATTGCTATAGTAACGGGTTGTCAGCACATCGCCTAAATTGCAATACACTGAAACCCGCGCTCATAAGTAATCTGTGCTGAAACCCTCGATTCCCTTAGCTGATTTTTACAGCATGCCCGGGAGGAGATGCAGCTGGCACATTCTATGTTTTTCTATCACTCCCAGTCCAGCATGGAAGTAATTTCAATAAACGGAATTTAATTGAGGTTAAGAATAGTGTCCATCAACCTCAACAAAGCTGTTCAGTGTGGTCGTGCTCATTTCGTTAACGGAGCGGCTGCGGCAACCGCAAACAATTTCGGAAATGGCTGACCACTTCATTATTCCGTAATTAAAACTTCCTCACATCGCTCATACAAAGGGCTGTCTGTGTTTTTTTTTAAATATTCAAATGGTTCTGTTGTGATGTTTTTTGCAGTATGAATTAAACGGGTTTTACTTTTACTACACTATCTTTATTATTATATCTGAAGTGTTGTATAATAGCTTTGAACCTCTGAACCGGGAAGCCATCCAATATCCATGGCTCTGGTTTTGCTACGTTGCAATTATTCATCAAGACTATGTTTTAGCAAGCTTTTTAGCGGTAAAAGAATCATTAAAACTGCTACACTGTCTTTATGTGTATACTGGGTTAAAAAAATATTGTACGAATTACTATTTATTTTTTAACACTGCTTTTAAATAAATCCGTAACATACTCCGTAATCAGAAATAGGAAGATTTTCTATTTAATTCTGTGCTGATAAAAATTGTATCCCAAGTGGGTACACTACAAGGAAACAACTAGGAATAGTACAGACACACCTGTTATATTGTACGTCGCGTCGAGTCAAGTTTGCTTCCAAACTTGTCTCACATTTAACTAGAACTAACGTGTGATGTGTCGAAGGACGAGAGGCTGACAAGGCAAGTAGGTACGTAATTAAACTCTCAGCACTAGGGGAAGAAGCTCGTAAAAACCTAATCAAACTTACGCTATTCTGACCAAAAGTCATCATTTTCATTATTGATCTTGTTTGATGGGGTATCAGATTACGATCTTGAAATCTACATCATGCTGTAATGAGATGGGATGAGAAAATTAACACATTACTTTACGTTATCGTCGTTAAGCTTATGTATATTTAGTTTTTCTCAGTATGTTTGTTTTATTACTAAATAATATTCAAATGTGAAAATATGTCAAACATAACTAACTTTACCCCTAATTTATTGAGCAAACTAGAAGAATCAAACCGTAAAATAAATCTTAGTCAAAAGTTTGATTTATTCCACAAAGAAACTTAATTTCCTCATTCCTACCTGTCCTATATTTTCTACTGTTCAGACTACTGTTCAGAGCTTTCAGTTAAAGCTGCGTCTGAAAACTCTTGTATACGTCTGACGTGTTACAGCACAATATTATAGTAAGAAATACGGACTTCACTCCAAAAGCATTAAGTATTTATAATATAATTTCAGTCATACTCATAATACGGTATCACGATGTTAATATATCGTAAAATTTCATATAATCCCTGATTTACACACAACACACTGATTTATAGCTCAAATATTGTCCAGACGAAATTACTAGCAATAAAATTGTATTGGACCTTTTAATAGGGAGGAAATAGCTTCATCAAAACCAAGATCAAAACATACAATATTAGCGAACCTCTAGCAAAATACATACATCATACATACATACATAAATTACGCTTTTATCCCTAATGGGGTAGGCAGAATGTCAACGACCTAAACAAAGGTCGTTACACCTCGTCTGACAAGTTTTGAGGGTTTTTTAAGATAGATCTGTATATTGCTGTAGTGACAGGTTGTCAGCCCATCGCCTAAATTACAATATACTGAAACCCGCGAATCCCTTAGCTGGTTTTTACAGCAGCCCGGGAGGAGATGCAGCTGACACATTCTATGTTTTTTATTGCTCCCAGTCCAGCATGGAAGCAAAATACATATACAAACGAATGTAAGTTCCTACGTTTGCTCCATGCCGTGGTCGCGTGGGAGTTTGCTTAAATAGTTATTCTTTTTTATTTTTACCTACCCAGATTGATCAATGATCGCAGTCAAAAAATAAACAAACATCAATTCTCCTAATCTTCCAAAGAAATAAAACTCTCTTAAGGGCTGAAAACTTTAATCCCTTTAAGACAAATTCTCAATAGGGGAGGCATTCACGACCCAGAATTTACTTGTAGCTTTTAAACAAAGATCCAATTTAAATGGGCATTAAAATGGGGATAGCTCGGGGTAAGAAGTAAACCGTGAAACCAGATTCGGTCTGTGTTATACGAAGATAATGGAAAACAAAGGACGTATTAATGTAGAATGAACCTTGTCTTATTTTCCAACGGAAAAACATTTCTATCATGCTGAACTGGTGGCGGTAAAAATGGAGATCATAGCAGTTGTCATCTCAATGTACTGTAAAAGCCGCAGTATTGTAAAATATACCCAAGAATTTCTGGCTTTTCTAATGTTGTATTCCCCGAAAAAAACTGTCGCATTCCTCTTTTAACCATTCTACGACAACTGCCAGGAAACCAGAAGATTCATATTCCCATTTTGCTTCAACTTTGTTTACACACCATGGTTCCATAGCACCTCTCCATAGTTTCTCCAATCTATGGTTTATGTAACACAAAGGTCATGGATTCGGTAGGGGTCGGAAGGATCACTCGAAACGAAGGGCTATCGATGCCTGCAATCAAAGAGTTCCAGCCCCGACGAAACATTTTTACACTTCAGAACGTTTCAAGTTTGCTCTTTTGATATTTTTTCATAAACTGGATATTTTATAGAAAATCATTAAAAAAATACTCTTATTTCAGAGATTCTAAGGTCGTGACCCTTTCGTTGCACCCACAGATTTTTTCACTGGTGAGGAAAATTCAAGTTTACATTTTTCGAGCAATTTTCCTATCACCAGTAAAGTACTCAAGTATATATTATGGTTAGTATTGGTCACTATAAGAAACTATTTTTGATTATCACAATACATCGCAATCAGTCCTATAGATTGTAAAAAACCTTATGCAAATCGATAAAACTATAGACCATCGTATCATGTCGATAGAAGTAATGTGCGACAGATCTAGCAGCAGGAAAGTATCTCCCTGAAGCTCGATCTCTTCCTCTAGATGCATCGTCACTACGCCCTATGTAGGGCAATGAAGTAAACGGATACAAGCCACAGATTTTGGGTGATATTCGAGCTGGAGCAACTCTAGATATTACACAACACTTTTTTTATTTTCACTTTGGCTTCTAGTAAGCTGTGATTTTTATTGTTTCTGCATAATACCATCATTTGTTTTTTTATAGTAGAGGTAAAACTTATCATTAAAAGAATGTAGACTTACAAACTTTTAAAAATACTGTGGCATTTCGCTCTCCAATGGGTTTACTCCATTTCATATATTAGATGCTACTTTAAAGTGACGATTTCTTCCATTTTGTAAGTTTAGTTTATTTTAATATCAGATAGGTAATGTAGTAGTTATTCCGCTATCCGCTGGTTTGAGAGTACTACAACACCGCGACTTACTCTTGTAACGGACATAGCGCCGCGGGGGCCATTGCTTAGATTGGATGCCATCGACATATCGAAGTGACGAATTCAATCTTCTAGTTCTTCCGCTTTTCAGTCCTTATTTAAAAAAGAACTACAGTATTCCGCTGTCCGCTCGTTTGAGAGTGCTACACCACCGCGACTTACGGTAGTAACGGACATAGCGCCGCGGGGGCCATTGCTTAGATTGGATGCCATCGACACCCCGAAGTGACGAGTTCAGTCTTTGGTTCGGTAAAAGACTTTCGAGTATCGAAAGGTATTTTCTTCGTGTATCTCAGGTCAAGGTTCAACGATTTCTTAACAATATTCAGATGTTTCACTTTGAATGTATTATACTTAGTATAATATTTTTTACCAATGCAACGATTTTATGAGCAATACAAAGAAAGTAGAGGTTGAAATAGAGATTGTGAAGTGGATGGACTGTAACGGCTGATAAAGTAGGTAGTTCATGACCATAGTCACCAAATCTGTAAATACTGGTGTATTTTGCAATCTTATCATTATCGTGCATCAATATTTAGATATAAAATACCGAAACCTACATAGTCAACAATTAAAGCAAATAAACAATGCTATACTTAAGTCCGGTGTCTCCTTATTTAAATTTTTGTCTGTCTGTTGGTACGTGCCACCAGATGAATCTCGATGTAGCTGTAAGCCAGGTTGCTTCCTAGCTGGAAATACGGTTTCAGGGATAAAGATAAAAATATTCTGAGTAGGTATAGGTGAGTCTATTTAATGATAGCATAGCGGGGGTGAGGGGAACGGCGTATTTGCATCCCCTTGGTTAGAAAGAAAGAGTAAAATAAGAGTTGCGACATGGAGTGCACACATGCATAAACTATAACTATATAATAATATAAAAAGTTTAGGTCTTAAAGAAAACCATAATATTGAAGATTTAAAAAAAGTAAGTTTCACTTCAAAAAAATTCTTTAACTAGGTATACTTACATTTACATTGTATTAGACGTTACGAAACTTACAATCATAAGGTAAGTATACCGAAACACAAAAAAACTTATTTCATTTTCATGTAGCCGGGTAAAATTAATTTGGTCGAATAAGGAATACACCAGGAAGCATAAACTAAGAGGGGAAGTAATGCAAATAAAAAAGTGGCGAAAAGGTACATAATGAGTTCTCTGCGTTCCCGCCACGCCACGCCACGCCACGGGGGACCGGCTGTGGCATTTTGTGACAACTTGGGCGTGCTTGCTAATATTATAGGGGTTTCCCTTGGGTTTTCACAGCTGTTTTGTAAATATTGTGAAAATATGATTAAAGGCTGTAAAATATTAAACCTTTTAATATATCTCGTAGTGAGATACTTAATTAAAAAATTAGAACCGAAAGTTATGGAAAATTTCGTACACCATACAATTAAATCAAGCGCGTGGTTGATGAACGAGAACCTGGCCTATATTATTATTTTTAAATTATTATGTAGTTAAGCTAAACAAAACAGCGTACCTAAACCAGTTAATTTTTATCATATGACTGCCAAAACTGGATCTGTTTAAAAAGTATATCAGTTAGATCGATAAAACATAAAATTTTATGTTGGTAAGCTCCCATTTCTGGTACGCAAAAAGGGGTGCTTTGTCTGAGTTTCACGCGCTTTCGACTCGTCTAGTGCGTCCTTATTGCTCTTTCTATTTCTATATAAATGCAAAGGGGCCTTTGTAAGCCACAAAATAAAAAAACATAAAAAAGGAACCTTTGCGAAGTAAGAGCCCTCAAAGTTGAAACTAGAACCCTAAAAATAGTTCAACAAACTCGAAAAGGTATATCTTGCAAAATTCATGAGCGCAGAAAGATGCCGAGCACAACTTTTCTTCATATTCGTTTCTTTTTGCCGGGAAACTTAACTACCTGAGAAGTTTTCATCATAAAAGTGGACCAATGGTAAGGAACGCCCCTGGGTGGTGAGATAAAACTTGTAAGCGTGCCAACTCAGGCTTTCAATAACATCAACTTGAGTGGTATGAAGTACTCCCGACCTTACACGTCTTATCTTTAGTTATGAGTTAGATCTGGGGAAACTTAGGTAATTTTTGTTTTCTAATTTCCTGTGAGTATCAATCGCGAGGGAGTGATGCACGCACACTGCATTACTTTGTAATTCTTTTTTATTTGACAAAGTTTCTTCGTATGAAACGACCTACGTAAATTAGTAATCAGAAGTATACATAAGTCGTGAAAACAATAGCAGTGAAGAAGAAAAGTACCTACTATATTCTATAGAAAATGCAGCACGTTGTGTCAGATGCAAGTTGTCCTAGATGTGAAGCGAGCTGCGAGCGAGTGGGGCCAAAAGGCGAGCTTGATGAAATGACTGTGTTGACGTGCGAATAAATTAATCGAGGTGTCGAAAAATATTAGTAGTTTCGCAGTTACAAATAAACAAACTTCGTTTAAAGTACCTGTTGAGGTGGAAATTTTAATTAATAAAATTAAATGAGTTATTAGTTTTACGACAGAGAAATGAAACACTAACAGTATTTGCATAGAGTTGGCATAGAGTCAAAAACAATAGTAATAAATGAGACATAATTAAATCTTAACTACATTGCCGTCCTTTTCTGTTCTCTCAGGCAAGATTTAGTGATATTGTGCGCAGTCAAATTTCCCCCAATTTTTTTATCATCTTCTAAAAGTTGAACGTTGGGTTTCAAAACTGGAACAATAGTTAGCTTATCTACCCCCAGTATATACAAGATGCCCTGACGTGGAGCAAACGACAGAGCAAAAGGCACTCGGCCAAGGGGTAAGCTAGATGGAATGATGCTGTCAACGTGCGAATTGCTGCCGCCGACATCAAGAGGTAGAAATATGTGTGAGCTCTACGCTAAGTCCGACAGAATGTAGGAACCTCCCGCAAGACTGTCTCTGTCTACCCAAAAGCATATAGGTACCTAAAAGGTGTCCTTTTGTATGGACAACGCAAAATTTTATTTCACGCAAAAAAAGTTTTGCTTTGTGAAAGTTGTTTCTTATCATCAGTAGGACATGTGGTTTAAAGGAACGCAGTACTTTTTTTTACACCCTGTATAACTAGCACTGACCGTCATAAGATGCAGCTGAGCGGACACTCGACTGGCGCGCGTCGAGTGATCGCCATCCTCACTATCCGCCTCGAATGAACCCAGGTACTGTAACAAAGAAACATAAACATTATTTTAAAAGGCCAGTAGAGAGTTCCGAAGGTTTCGATGTCGTTATAGTATGTTTACGATGTCGTTGACTCTCTGCCTGATGAATAGTTCCAAAGCTTTTTCTGTGCTTTAACGCAATAACACCTCCAGTGTCTGCAAGTGGGATGATGACTTAGGAAGGCGACCGCAAGGTAGTTCAACGCGTGGTCGCGCGCATCCACTGTTTTGCGGTTGAGCGTATTCCTGTGGCGTATTCGGTTTCAAAGCAACGTGTGGTTATGTGCTCACACGAATTATATTGAGGTTTTTTATACGTTGTCTAGCCGTTTTAGATACTTAGCTAAATTAAATTGTTTGAGAGTGATATAAACAGAATTTAAAAAAGCTATCGATTTGTGGAGGGCACGACTTAACTAAATCTTGACTAAAATTCCTGCCGTTCCTTTCTGTTCCCTTATGATAGAAAATAACAGGTACCAATATCATCATAATCAAATCATACGTATGTATGAGAATAAAAATAAGTACTTATAGAGATGGCTCTACCATATGGCTCTACTCCAGTAAAAGCCAAAAATAAGCAATAGTCGTTGATTCATTCAACCACCCGCCGCCATATCAACCCTAACGCTGCCGCCATCTAGTGGGTGGTTCTGAAACTTTACAAGCGCTGAGCTATAAGCAAACCGTGAACCCGTATTTGTATGCATGGATATAGGTACACGAACCGTAGAGAAGACGCAACCATGGACGCAGCCCACTTTCCGCTCGGAAGCTTCGGGCTTCTATGGTACAGATGGCAGTAGGAGTAAGTAAAATATTTTTTTTAAAGTTTTAAATAAATTAGGTTTTATGTATTATTTATATTATATTACTCCATTCCGGTTTTACGTAATTAAAAGGAGTCATATGATAGTTATGTACTTTA
Organism: Scrobipalpa atriplicella; assembly: GCA_029255725.1. Classification (NCBI taxonomy): domain Eukaryota; kingdom Metazoa; phylum Arthropoda; class Insecta; order Lepidoptera; family Gelechiidae; genus Scrobipalpa; species Scrobipalpa atriplicella. Next base: position 100,038 of record JARACY010000172.1, read on the forward strand.
ATTTTCCGAACCAAAACATAATTCGATTAGAATACTAATTAAGTAGTATTTTTACTTCTTCTGTTATCGTGTGGATTTTGGATCGGATAAATCGCTCCAATGAACCCTTATATAAAAAATTTAAACCGCTTAATTAGAACTATGACTTAATATGTGTACATATCTACGTAGTAGTACATACTACGTAGTAAATTAAATTCCTCCATGGCACCTAATTTGACGCCGTATTCTCTTAAAGTCACAGCCCATTCAAGTTCCTACGATTATAAAACGATGAACGAGTAAAACAGTCGAATACTTAAATGAGCGAATCAGCGAATACCCACTGAAAATATGAAGAGCGGGAGACATCGAGTGGTTCCGTAGCTGAAGATGAATGTTCGCGCCAACTTCTTTGATTAAAAGTTATGCAAATCACGAGCTGGTTCCGAGTACCACGGAACAGTTGCACAGATATTGTTCTGCTCTACATGCTTACATAAAGTCACGCCCTTGTCCTTTACGGGGTAGGCAAAATGTAGGCCTAATAAAAGGCCACATTGACAAAATATTAAGAGCAAAGATTGAAATGTGTATTAGTGATAGTGATATATCAGCCCGTCGCCTTAATCACAATACACCAAATAGATACACACTAACCCTCGAATTCCTTTACTGATTTTTAAAGGATGCCTGGGCTTAGAAGCTGGCACAATTTAAATGTATTATTTAGCTAGATTAAGTTGTTGTGTGATATCTGAAAATCTTAAAATATTCCATATAGATGCATTTATCACTAGAATTCATGATAAACGCTTCAAAAAATAAAATAAAATGTCGACTTGAAAACTAATACAATTAAACATGATTAACGTAAACCAAACTTATATGAAACTTAAAAACAAAACGATACTAAACGAAAAATACAGCGCCATCTATGGTTAACTTACGGGTAATAGAAAATCATAATTATTTGCAGGCACTGGCAGATTCCATTCTTTCGTGTTTCGCACCCAGTCAAAACATTGCTCTGGGCGTGTTTGTGTGTGAAAACGCAGATGTAAATACACGGGGAACACAGGACTTACAGCATTTCGATGCATTTCCCAGCTTTTAATGAGGAAAACTTACTAATAGGACGAATTGAAAGCGAACAGAAAATGCATGACTTATACGGGGTCTTAATGAAACCATGTACAATAATGTTTCCATGAGAATGAACATTTTTATCCAAGGCATGTCAGAATTTATAATACCCTAATCTGCGATGACTTAAAAATGTAGGTCAATCCTATTTATTATTTTGCCGATGAAGCCTGATAATTTAGCACCCTCAAAAACAACTCGAGCATAAAAGAAGAATTGTTTTGTAACTAAATGAAAAACTTGTTCGGGAATTACAAAGTATCGAATAAATCGCCTCTTTGTTGCTTTCTTTGGGACTTTTTAACAAGTTCCTTTGACGGGCAGTATGCCGTGGACTCCCGAAGAAAGATCTTGTTTACTAAGCTTCACTTCTTGCTAGTATTTGTAGTAGTTTTAATTAATTTTGTGGCGTTCCGCTTCAACGTTGCAGCCCTGTAGCGGTGCAGCTCCTGTGAAAATTCAGTGTAATGCGAAAAGCGTTAGTTTAAAATTATTTTCGAGTAGTTGGTGAATTTTAAATTGCGGGAGTTCAAATTTATTTCATATTTATTTACAGCTGGTCCGCTATATACTCATATCGCTTCCTATCCGCTAGGAAACGTTCATTGTTTGTTGTAATATTTTTCCGTCTGTAATACTATCATTCTCTTATTTTGTTAGCTGTCAAAGTACTGAATTTAAGGAGTTATCTATAATCCAGCACCATTTCCTTTAAAATTTTGAATGATCCCACGAATAAAATCTACCTTTCGGACGCAAAGACACTCTCCTTAAAGATCTAAAGAACGTCCCGGTCTCCAGCGATTATTCAGTTTTCATGTGAAGAGGAGCAAGCATTGTGCCGTCTGACAGCACTTGAGCTTGGTTCGGGCTCTAAGGGCCAAACTTCACAAGTTCAAGGATTTTAGAGAACAGTTTACAGCGTCTTGGAGTTAGCAGAACAGGGTCACGCGATAACAGGGCAACTGAAAGAGGGCGAGACTGGTATGCGATTAGTTTAGAACTACGTTATGTAGGTGAATAGGGGCTAACTAGATTAGTTTTTATTTTGTGATTCAACTTTTATTGAGAGTGTCGGTAGAAATTTAACACGGATGTTTGATAATAGACTGGGTTGTGTAAATTCTAGGATAGAGATACGAGTATTTTTGGCATTGTAAGAAAGTGACATTTTGTCTGCTGCGATATTAATTTGGTCTTTTAACAGAATGTGCTCATATAGTAGTGTTTATCCTAATATAATAATGATGAAAGACATTCAGAAGTATCAAAAGCAAACAAATTCTTCAAAAATAATTAAACGAAAAACGTACTACTTAACAAAGTGAAAACCACACATAATTAGCACAGGCAATGCTTTAGAACGTTTTGGCCCGTATTTACAATCAGCTCTCAACAGAGTCAGAGAGTTTGAGTTTGTATCAGAAATATCATTTCAGTACAAATTGACCTGTCAAATCCGCTCTCAATATTGCTCTCAATCTTGAGATAGCTTTATACGAGCCTTAGACTCACATAATTTGAGTCGAAAGATGCAAAGTCGGCTTGAGAGTAAAGTTTCCAGCACTTGCTGTCAGTACTGCGCGCAGCTTGATTCATATCTCGCCGCATTGTTTCGCCAGCTGGTGCTATAGAAACATCAGAAACATGTTGGCTCTTGGTTGCGATATCAGAATAGATTGGACGTGACACAATTTCAAGTTTTGAGTTTTGATATCTTCTGTGGAACTTGTCAGGAATTTTATTTTGGTTTCGCTATTCGTTGCTGCAGAGGAATGAATGATAAATAGTTTATTTTACTATTAATTTGCTACTTTAGCTTTGGTTTTGAAATAAAAATGTGTTAAATTGTAATTAGATATTGCGCTGACTGCAAATTATTTGAGATAATTCGCTACTTCCATTCTGTGGGTGTTTTGTAAAAAACATTAATTGTAAATGGTTAAAGTTTATGTTCAAAAATATTGGTCACCATTTTTCAAATTGTACAAATTACAAGTTTACAACTACTATTTGACTCATGACAATTTAGGTACGGCTATCATGACATGATTTTCATACAAAAAAAACCTTTTTGCCGTCTCAAAAGGTGCTGATTTGACTACTTAGGGAACTAGCGTATAGCGCGCTCGGAATTTTCAAGCTGCGTTGCGTCGCGTCGCTTTTCGCTAAGAATTGACCCTTTGTAAAATATTGAGTTAATTTTATTGGAAAATGGTTGTTGTGGCGTTGCTCGTAATCTCTCGTCTCTTATTGCACACACCATTTGGCAGGTGGATTAGCGAGCGTAGTGCGAGGATTATTTATCCAGAAAGCTTTTACTGAAAGCTTTTATTATTTTCAAAATCATTACTAAAGTAAAAGTAAAGTACTTAGCTACTAAAATCCGCACTTTTAAATAACAGCCCGAATTTTAACATGTCCTTTATTTTCTGAAAATACAGACATTTTCGTACTTCTGCGAAGTTGTTTTAAGTACCTAATTATGTCCCACGGTCGCGGTGGGACCAATCAGGGCAAATTGAGGCTCAAAATTGGCTTAAAACGTTTGTTCATCGCACAGCTAATAAGGCCCAGTGACTTAGTGCCTTATTAAACCACGTTCATTAACTTTTTTTGACGATCCTTATTTGGGAGTTCGCTGAAATTACGATGTAATAAATCACAATTAATTAAATGACTTTAATAAGTATTACTTTATTCTTTAATTGTTTAATATACAGAAGTAAAAGACATAAAATCACGCCTATAACTTAACAGAGACGGCAGAGTGTCAACAGCATAGTAAAAGCTGTTACTGCCACTTTTTACTTACAAGCTTGAAATGTGGGATGTAAAATTTATCAAAACTCAGAGGTAGAACTTATACGTCATTGTGGTTAGGAAATTGCAGGCTGATCTCATTCTCCCAAAAGTAATAATATGATCTATGCTGTCGGAAAGAGCATGAGCATGAGCATGTAAATAGTCGGTCTTAAGCCTGATTTCTCTCTGGTCGTGTCAATCAGTCTGTCCCATCAGAATAAGACAAAATAGGTAGGTATAGAGTGTACTTGTTTGTTTCTCCAACACTCGAAAAACAAAATCCCACGCAGATGGTTAATCCCTGGAAGATTGGCCAGGGATTAACGCGTGAGGACTTAAAGGGAACCAGGGAGGACTTAAAGCGTGATAATTCACAAACTTCAGCAGTCCAAAATATTAAAATTGCTGGTCGAAAATTGTTCAAATCACATGTAGAGCGACTTTGCGAGTAGCGAGTTGGTAGCAACTAGCAAGTTCGTTAGTTCGCATTCACGCCACTTGCTCCCAGCGCCAGCAGCATCATCAAAAACTCGTGTGAGTTTTAAACTTTAAAGTTATGCGCTCAATTATTTAGTTCCAAATGACAGTTATTTCCACGGCTGTGATTATGTTTAGGTTTGTGTTGTAGGTGCTTATTGAAGAGGACTAGTACATTTTTGCTGATATACTTTTAAATAGACAGCTTTCTAAACTGATATCGAGGTTTCTCAGCTGAGTAAAAAAAAATTAATAACTTTCACCGGGAAATTCTTTCAGGATTTGAAAATAAAAATTGACTTCGCAATACAAAGGAAAAACTCCAAATGACCTCGATCAGACAATTTCATACGGATGATCAGACTTTTCCTGAAAGAATTTATTTGTGAAATTTGTTCAGTTTTGTTGATTGAACAACTTATATTATTTTGCGGGAAGCTTTCCCAAATTTTTGTGCCGAATATTACTGTACCTTCTTGTGTATTTATTTTATAAGGTGCAGTTACGTTTGTTCTTGGAGTTTACCATTTACCTACCGAACTTGAGTAGAGTGCTACGTGTATGAATGAAGTATTGTCTTAATTTTAACGAGAAATCTACATTGTTTTACTGCACTTTATTTGATAACATTAACACAGGTTACTAAAATTTATACCGTAATAAATAAGTAAAGAGCAAACCCATCCCAAAATAAAATATGCATCTTATTAATGTCAGTCTGGCCACCCTCACAATAAAGTTATAAAAAAGTCATATTAATAATAGAGAAACAGTGTCATCGCGTAGTTGCATTTCTGGAAACAACAAACAACATTCCGCCCCAAGGGAGGGAAGTAGTTTGAACATTCCATGTAGCAAGAATATACACGACTTCACGGAAACATTACATTGTTTCAGGTGAAATACTGCGATTTTTCAAACCACTTGTTTTATGTAATACAACATTATTATAACTAGTTATAACAGATAGCTACTCATATGCTAGAGCTAAAGAAAAATACTCGAAATCAGTTTTCTCAATAATGTTCGTCGTATAAAGGTCGTCGAATTAAAACAAAAGGACGTAGAGATAAGTAAGTACTAGTTCTTATTTCTCGAGTAAGTATATTGTATTCTAGATAAGAGAAATACTTAGCTAGTACTTGATATTAATACCTTTATCAGTAATGAGAACAAATAGTTTTTGTGTACCTAGCCTAGAGTTATGTTATGTTATGTGTTATGAGTTATGACGGAGGTAGGACAAAGCCTGACAACCTATCACTATAGCCACTTAGGTCCGTATTTATAATCAGCTCTCAAGAGTGACAGCGAGTTTTAGTTCGTATCAGAAATGTCATTTCAGTACAAAACAGCCTGTCAAATCCATACTTAATATTGCGCTCAATCTTGAGATCGCTTTATAAATAAGAGCCTTAGTCAGTTTTAAAACATCCCTAAAATATGGTGAAAACGATTATTTCATGTGATGGTTGCTACACTACACTCTTGTCATGTTCGTGTACCTATGTCTTAACTTAAGTGGTTCAAAGCATTGCATTACATGTCCTTACACCTTTATATAACAGGAATATTCTGGAAAATACTCGCAGTATCATTTGTCACGGGAAATATTTCACAGGTAGTGTAACGATACGCCTTCATGTTTAGGCGCATCGTCACTCCACAAATATAATATTTCTTATAAATAGCTTGATTGGATAAAAATTATCTATTCGTAAAATTATAATTCATCAAAATCTAAATCGATTTGAGACATTTTGAATTTCGCGCCATTTCAGACGATATCGCATCTGAGCTCTTATTGGTCAGATAGTTGTATGACCACCGCGAGAAGAGAATCTGCAAGTAAACAAAAGTTTACATACTTTCATATTAGTACTTAGTTGAATATTGTTCGAAAAATAACGATCATGTTCATAAATTAAAATAAACTTGAATATAGTATTTTGATTATTTAAATATGAACCAATAGCATTCAGAAATAAACTTGCTATTTTGTAAATAATATTGATTGTTAATCCATTTAATATAAATATTGACCATTATAAAATACGGTATAAATATTTGTCAAATTATAATAAACATCAAATACCATTTACATTAAAACGAAACAAAAATAGTGTAAATCAAATGACTGACAAGTTCATTCATCACTGTCTGAAAGGATTACAGTGCCTCTCCGTGTTTATGGTGTATTGAGTGTGGCGAAAAAAGGAACTAACTAGACCGTCGAGTTCATACAATATAAAACTTCTTGTTCCATGTACATATATACATAGAATCGCAATACAAAATGACCCTAAGATAAAAACTCATTGTATTACGTGGAAGGTCTATTGGTTGTTCATATCATATATTTGATATTTTCTCCAACATGCAGCGCCACAATAAAATTCATGGGATGGAGCTGGCACATTCTATACGGAATTGTTGCGAAATTTGATCAAACTTCTGATTTGAATGAATAGTGGGAAGTAAAAAATAATCAATTTAATAATTTTCGACTTAATTTCTCATGTAATTTACGTAAAATCCTTAATTTTGTAGTAAATGGGAAAAGCGCCATCTGTTCTCAAATTAGAATACTTTTAGGGCTAGCCTCCTAGGCTGTCTTCAGGTTCGAATCCGGGAGCCAATGCTATTGATTCGTGGAGGGTAGTGTTGGAAAAATCTTGGCTGAGATTGTTGCCGTCCCTTTTTGTTCTCTTATGAGCGACAGTGACAGGTGTGAAATTCTATTGGTTAAGTCATGATTTTTGTAACTACGAATTGCTACCATTGGTTATTACTCGACGAATTATAAAAGTTTTGATTCATTAGCGATTTTCAAGTATTCCGTGGTATTCGTAATTTTGTAGGTTTACACAGACGCTTCCTTGGAAAAACATGCGGTTGTTTCACTTTTGGAAAGGCGCCGGGAGCGACGGTCGCAACTAGGAAGAGGCTTCTTGGTTCCAGGGAAGGCGACGGGTGCTGGTGGTGCCATGGCGTCTGCAGCTATTTATCTGGTCAGATCTTTCCTTATATTTCGTAGATACAGAATATAACAGTGCAATATAAAGTTTTGTAATCGCGTAACGTAAGAAAAAGCGTATGAGTATGAGTGTCGGTACTAAGCCGTGTCTGCCATATTTGTTTCCTAGTCATTGTAACTACGTAAATGAAATTCACATTTTTCACAAGTTAGAATCTAGTAGTATGTTGGTTAAAATCTGTGATATTCTGGTTCTACATCATTGTCATGTGTTTTAGCTTTCTCCGAGTATATTTCTACATTCTACATTTTTACTTCGGATTGTGAGTTCTACCTACGATAATTTTATGTGTACATTTTCAGGAATTTTCCATACGTTTTATTTTATTGAATATGTGTGAAGCTGTGATTTAAGTGTACCTATTTTTAAGAAATTATATTTTGCTTGAACGAAAATAAAAGTACGGAACGGTAGGTAATTATAACCACGACGTGTGGGTACGGAGCGGTAGGTAGTACGTTGTGCGCTTTGCCTCGTAGGTGCATTTGGTTACAGCCTTCGGTACTCATAGTGCGTGAGCTAGATCGTAAGTTCGATTTCGTTTAAATTATTTACAGTTTCTTCCGCGGGATAGTTTCTCGTTAGGTCACGGGACTACGATATAGTTGTTGGTTATTTTGCAGAGTAGGATTATTTCAGGATTTTGTGCGTCGGAGGGTACGTTTTGGTATGACGTCATTTCAATAGGTTAGTGTAAATTTGAGCGAAAAGTTGACCTACATTCAATCTGGTAAGTAAAATAAAAGTTCGTAAATTTGTAAGAAATGTAGTCGTACTTATTCCTCCATAGCAAATTCGGTGGTGTAGTAGCACGACATGTCGATATCCAGAAATTATTTATCTTGTTGCGGAACTTTTGTACTACTTTTAAGCTAGTTCGAGTCAGACGTGAGAAGCGGTCACCCATCCATCAGCGGTCACTCATCCATTTTAAATCGTACAATTTTTATTAGTAAGAAATAGTTTCAAAAATAGTTCGAATTTGTTGATACATTGTCTTAGATTTACCCTGCAGATAATTGAGGCGTGATTTTAGATTATTGTGAATTTGTAATAGTATTAGTTAGGCCAGACTGTTTTGGATATTGATGTCAATAATCTTAGGTGGATCTTCTGGAAATTCGACGGATCATTGAGTACTTATATCAGGTATGTGTAGGTTTCCTCACGATGTTTTCCTTCACCGTAAAAGCGCCGAATAAACGTAAATATGAAATTCGAAAACCGAAAAACACATTGGTACGTGGTGGGATTCGAACCTCCTGCACAGAGGGTCGCGGCCCTATCCACTACACCATCCGGGCTGTTTTAATATCGTCCAAGGATTTTATTATTTTAGATTATTTAGGTACTGCAGTTCCAGTTTGATTCAGAGACGTCGATGTTCCTACCAGAAGGGTGACAATTACAGTTTTGAAAATGTAATATCTACTTTTACTCAGTATTTTATGTTCATCTACATATTTTGACTACAACTAAATATTATTCAAAATTCAGAAATACAAAGTTTAATAATCTTTTGATACATCTTTTTATAGCTAATTCAGGAAATATTTAATTCCATTTTTTGAATATTTTCTCATCAGCAATTTTACTAATGACATTTTAGTAATAGTTATCTAACTAACATTTTTAACGGATTTAGAATGAATGTCATATTTAGTTTCAAGGCCATACTCAAATGCCAAGCAGTGGAAATTTTGAGCATTTAGAGAGTTACATTTCCGTAACTTTTATTCGTATAAAGTTTCTTATTGTTTTGATATAATTTAACCAAATGTTTATTACCAGCCTTTTACATTTTAAATGGAGTTGCATAGAAAGTTTGCAATGTCAAAAGTAATAAATAAAGAAGTTACTTTTATGAAAGTGATGTTGAATTTGAGTACTAGGCCAAGCTAAGACAAAGCCTTAATAGATTTCTCTAAATAAAGAATGGGAAACTATACAAGTACAGTTCGATTCACCATTTCTTATTACTTAGTTCATGGAAACTAGGTTTGACATTTTTAAAATACAAAAATGAAGTTACATTTTAGTAGAAGGTTGAAAATAAATATTTACCTTTAATTTAAAGTAAATTCTGCGAAAGTTTCAAATATGTTTTGCTTGCAGTAAATTCTCTTTATATTTTCATTTTCTTTTATTTTGAAATAGATTCTTCCTATCTTTGTAATGGAAGATTAATGTTTTTTGTTTTCAAATATATATTTTCATAGATTCACAATTCTAGTAAACAAGTAAATCTAGATGTCGTGAATTCATTTGTTCCATTAAACTCAGTAAATGTAAATTCAAAAGAAATCCTGATATTAAAATCACAGTAAAACTAAAATTACCACATCATTAAACACAAAATGAAATACATTATTCTCAAATTAAGTTTATGCATTGATGTAAAGGTTTTCATTTGGAATACCTAACCATACACTAGGTTCAGGAACAAACCTAGATTTGATGGATATACCCTCTTGTCCTTTTGTATACTTAGTAAAGTATGACTAGACTGACTGACAAAAATATTGCATTTTGACTTGAATTAAAGATACTTCCCCTCATATCAGGATTAAATATATTGGAGGAGCTCTGTCCAGAGTCTGGCTGACGAGGAGCACTGCACGGTGGCGGGAAAGGGCGGTGCCCCGGCTTTACCAAAAACACAAAAATGCTGTTATAGTTTTATCTTGTTTGAAACAGCAAATTTCTTACAATATATTTGAATGCTAAGATTATTAGTCTTCCTCACCCTCTTAAATCTTTATTGTTGAACATTTGCTAAATATTAGGATTATTTTTATTCTATTCATCTTCATCATCACTTTCGTAAGTTTAGTATTTTCTATTCTAATTAACTATCATTAGGCAAAGTAGGTTATACCATTCGAGTCATTAAAGTTCAGGGGTTACAACAGCGGTTCGCAACTTTAGGTCCTATTATACCACTAGACGTTCATTTGCCAAATACTAATCTCATTAAACTGAAACCAATTCTGTTACTTTAAGTTCTTTCTTTTCCTTTATTTACAGTGTCTTCAGCCTTGTCCATGTCCAGCCTACTGGGAATCGTGTCTAATGGATCCGTGCTCTATCTACGATTAGTGTCTCGTTTAAGTGTAGTTAATAATTATTTCCTTGAAGTGATTTTCTTGCAACTGAAGAATTTTAATTAAAGTTTTCGTATCTTAAATTTCATCTTTACATTTACTAAAATCATCCTTTAAATTCTCAACATTTAACTTTTCTTAATTTCTTTTACTTCTCTTTTCTTGACTAGGGTTAAAAAAAAAAATAGGGCTAGGTTAGGCTAGGGGTAATGTTACAGTAGCAGAATACTAACGTTAACATAGAAAAATCTTTATAGCCTGAAATCGTAGGACGTGACTCAGTCCACGAATGAGGTGCTCAATTTTTGTATTCGCAGAGTAAATATGGTACCAATTTCTTTTATCCAATATTTATGACATATTTAGTATTATGACATGATGTTATTTACACACCAGTTTTTATGTCAAATGTGAAAACCGTGATTTATTACTATCACATAAAATACATGATATTTTATACATGTGAAGAAAATTGCTAAACAAAACTACAAAAAGAAATATAGTGAGAAAACTAAATTGGAAAAGTTTGCCGCATTTTCAAGAGAATTGAAGTAGAAACAATTAATTTGATATTAGTGTTTTATTCATACTTAGATACGTACAGACAGTAACTACTTAAAATGCTTAGGACATGAAAATTAAAATATACTTATGAAACTAAATGATTTTGGAAATTTCATCTGTAAATAAGGCTCAGCAAAATGTCATACATATTTTCATAGCGAGTAAGTTAGAGCTACAAACTATCTACATTATGTCTTCTTTTTTGTTTCCTTTTTACCTTTGAGTGACGTTAATACGAGGAAAATGCTCTCATACCGTTCTTGGGTGAAGTAATGTTTCGTCTACCAAGTAAAACTAGATTTTCATTTACAGATAAGTAGATTTTGCACGTAAAAGAAGATGCTTCTTCAGTCATTTGGACTCTGGTCTGGTTACTACATAGTTTTTTTTTTCTTGATAAGTATAAGTTTTGTTATCCGAGCTCTGCACAATTTTCTTATATAATAAGTTTAAAAAGTTGTCGTTTTTTAAGAAATATATTCGAATGAAGCCGTCTGAAATATTTTCATTAGTATTGCTAATGCCTCCATGTTGTTGAACTGAGAGCGACAATTATGCTTCTTTTACCGAATATACTGTAATTTTTAGATTGAATACAATATTATCAAAATGGAGAAAGCAACAGGCCTTGTGCAGTATCCCAGAATAATGTGTGATGCAACACACAAAGGCGCGGAAACGTGATCTGGCATGCGACGCGTTTCCTGCAACTGCTGAATGCAATTTGCAGCCCATTGAGCAACGGCCAATATCTCACCGTTCATGATTTCAAACGTACCTACTTACAGTTAAAAGAGCAGTATAAAATGAAAAGTTTTCATTTTCTGATATTTTGGTTGCTGGGTCAGACCTCCCGAAAATCCCTCATATCTAACTTTTAAAATACCTAATAGGCCTTTGATATAGTTTGTATAATGACATGACACCGATGACTCTCCGAATACGGGACTATCTTATTTGTCAAACATAAGAAGTAACTTATGTGACTCTACTGAATCAATTTTGTAGGATGATACGAAAATGGCAATTAAGTAGCTCAAATTTCAAGATTGGAAATAAATCTTTCCAAAGTAAATTAAAGAGAAATGTGACATCCAAGTTCTTGGATCCTTCATAAAAAAATTCTTCGGGTCAAAATATGTTTTACATATTTTTTTTATAATTTATTCTTACTTTCTTTTTTTTATTCAACCAGAGATGTATTACAGTGGAAATTTATTAATTAAATTCCTATCTAAAGATCTCCAATATCACGAGTCAAGTGGCAAAATGTAATCTACCAACAAACACATTCATTATTAAATGCAGCGTTGTATTACCAAGCCAGCTTTGCAAATGCATCTACCGGCTTAAAACGCCATAACATCACCCTATTAATTCGCTGGGAAATTCACTAAAAGCGTCGTATTTCATATGCACAATAGAGCAACAGTATTAAAACGGATCATCGAGGATAATACAAGTGTTATATTCGTATTATGGTCACATGAGCGCCCGCGCTCGTGTGGGCTTTGCGGCATGCTAAGGCTCGTATTTATAAAGCGATCTCGAGATTGAGAGCAATATTAAGTGCGGATTTGACAGGTCATTTTGTACTGGAATGACAGTTCTGATACGAACTCAAACTCGCTGTCAGTCTCAAGTGCTGATCATAAATACGGGCCTAATATTCTCAGTTTTTTATCAAGTAGGTATTATTTAGTCATCTTCCTAGCCTTTTTCCCGTATTTCACGGGGTCGGCTACCTAATCTAGGGGATTGAACGAGGGTACCTACTGGTTTTTAAACAGAGCGACTGCCAATTGACCTCCACAACCCAGAAGGGAAACTGGACCCAATCCTAGATTAGGTTACACACAACCTTTGAATTTCTTCGTAGGTGTGTGCAGGTTTCCTCACGATGTTTTCCTTCACCGTAAAAGCGCCGAATAAACGTACATATGAAATTCTAAAACCGAAAAACACGTAGGTACGTGGTGGGATTCGAACCACGACCTCCTGCACAGAAGGCCGCGGCCCTATCCACTACACCATCCGGACTTTACGTAGTAATCGACAAACAAAAAACTGTGGTGACATTTTCACGAATTATTACCCCGATTCAATTGATCTTGGTAATAGCGTCGAAATATTGGGATCTCAAAAACAATTTAAATCGTGGTAAGTAAGTATGTATGTATGTATATTCGTATTATGGTCACATGGATGCGCTCATCTCATCGCTAGCCATCGCATCCAACGCGGCATGCGAATTTAATATTTTCACTGTAATAAGCTTTTTGTTAAAGCATGCGTGCTCGATGAAAATATTTTTCAAGACCATTATTTTTACCGCGATTTGATCAAAATATTATAAGCTTACGATAATCCTGTTTTGCAATATCGTAGAGTTTATAACATCGAAAATAAGAAGATACATTTTTCATTAAAGTTATAAGAAGATTAATAAGATCGTTTAATAGCTTTTTTTAATTTCTGTAGACTACAAAATTTTATGAACTTATTTTCATTTAATTTATCTTCTTTGCATGCCTAAAGTCCTATACAGGGTGGAATTTTCAGACCGCTCCTCCAGGGGAAGTGAGTTTAGAGCACTTTCCCTGGAGGAGCGGTCTGAAAATTCCACCCTGTATATAGTAAGCATGTATATTGGATGTAAGTATGTCTTAAAGTTCTTTGTAAGAGACTAAAACATTTTTTTATCCTTATGTTCCAAAATTTGCACTTAAGTAAATAAATACCTTGGCATGGCGTCTGCCCAACATCTTATCAGCAGCACTCCCATCCCGACACTACATAGCGACACTACACTGCACTCGCGACACCGGCGACACTGTTGCGACACTGGCGACACTGTTCAAACTGTCGGCGCGATTGGCGCGACCGACTCCTGCGCATATTACCAAAACAAATACAGGCGACGTGGCCGGCGGATTTCGCCAACTTGCTCGACTGGTCGACAGTACGGTGACTTAAATATCGGGTTATTCAGCCAGGACTGTTTTGGAAGCAATTTTGACTTAAAAAGTTGCAAGACTATAACAATGACAGCCACTAAAAGTTAAATATAGGACGCTTCCCCCTGTTTGGAGGTAAGTTATTTCCTCCTCACCACGACAAAGACTGGCTGCTAACACACGCACATTCTCTGAATTTATTCCATATTTGGTTTCTAAGGTGGATTCTAATCTAACATCAAACGTATTAACTTTAAAATGAAAGAGTCCAACTAACTATGAAGTATACAAAAATGGTTAAACAAAAAAGTTATAACACTCTTGCAACAATGCACAAAGTTTTGGTTTTTTGCTTTCAGTTTTCAAAAGACAGTAGGTAACTTACACGCAGAAATATACTGACGTTTCTTTTCCGGACTTCTTTTGCCCAAACCACTTTTAGAAAAAGAGCAAAAGGTTAGATACTGCAACAGCTAGGTTTTAAGTGAAATACTTCGTCGGTCCACTTTATTGGAAGAGGACAACTTTGTTATGTGGTTAGTTTTGCATACTTTGTAGTTAGTTGCTCATGCATTATTCCGCAGGTTCCTGAAGCCCCAACACCCTGCTGAAACTTGCAACTCTCTGCTCCTCCGCTATTGTGTTACCAAGATATATTTTCTTAAGGTTTAGACTCTACTTAGAGTTACTCACAACTCTTACAAGAAGGTTAAGGTGGTAATAGAGCAAAGGTGCTGCCACTTTCCCTATTGAATTAATGGTAAGTATCTGAAATATAAACATTTGCATGATTATTTTACGGTTTGTCTGTTTACCAAATTGAGTTAGGTAGGTACCTACTTAACTCTTCTTTTATTTCAGTATTTCTTGCTTAAGTCTGAAATCAAAAATGATTTCAAATAAGTTTCGTTACTACAAGAATCTATAGAACGACAGGTAACTTATTAGAAATTTCAAATCAGTGTTTTGCTTTGCATATACCTCAACTTGTGGTCACACGACACCAGATTCGGACCGGTCAGACCGGCGCACGCGCCGCTGCGCCCCGGTGACGTCACGCGCGAATCGCACTTGACCGGCCTTCACAAGATCAGATGAGGATTAGCGGTATGCTTCTCTTACAGGACACACACACGGATATAGACAAATAAAACTGTTCTTCTCGATAGTGAAATTAGAGTTGGTATTTTTTTTAATATTATCATATTACGTCCTTGGGGAAAGTATGCAATTTCAAGAGTACCTACGTTGACCCCTTCAGAATTTTTATGCGCTAAGTAGGTATTATGTTGCAACTTGTAAACGACTAAAGAGATTACAGTCTCTCTGAAAGTGCTAGGAAACGGTGTGTAACGATCTAGAAAGCGTCGTGTCATTTGTAAGAAATGTAAATAAAATTATTTTTTAAAACGGAAACCGGCCAGCAGCTCCTAGTTTTCAAATGCATGAAAAACTGAAAAGTATAGTAATTTGGTATTCAGTGTTATTTGGCGATGGACTGATCCCCCGTCATTATAGATTTACACAGTAATATCTACAATTCCCCTCAAAATTTGACAGACGTGGCGACGACGCCTTTTATAAAGGTAATAATATAAATATTACGTACGTATAAACTGTACAAAGTTTTCCCTCTGCACGTTATTAAAATAAACACTCCGTATATGAAAAGCCGCTTATTACATCGAACGAGGAACACGAGAGGAAATTCAAATCTCGAATCAAAACGACTCACTTTAGGGAGGATTTAAGGAAAACGGAGACAAATGTCGTTAATTTTTAGGTACAGGGTGTAAAAATGTGTCATTTTATATATTTACCTGTCGGATACTTAACTCAACTATCATAGTGTCTATAAATTGTTTGGATTTGTGTTTGACTCTAGCTTATGTCAGGCATCGACGCAGCGGCGAACAGATCTCGCATAGAAAATAAAGGATTAGCTGATAGTCATACGAAATTATGATGATGAACTATTTTACAATGTATTCATCAATCAATCAACTTTGTAAGGAAATACCTATAGCTGCTAACTAAGCTATAATTTCTTGTTTCGTAAATAAATACGTACCTATCTCAAACACTGCTTAGGTACTTTATGTTCCTTAGCTCTCAAATATAAAAACAATCGGAAACACTCTATGGTAAGAAGGAAACATTTTATTTCTGTTTTGTTTTGCCTAAATTTAACGTAAGAAGTTTGTGTTTCGGCGTACCGTAAGGACGCACTTATCATAAAATAGTATTATTCGTATTATGTGAACAAGGGGCAATTTTTTTTTGTCTGTATGGAGTAAGTACATTGAGGAAATTGTTCCTCGACAACCATATTAAGATTAGGTGACTTTTTTTTTTACAACAACATGGCAGAAAGATAGCAAGCAGAAATCGAAATCAACATCATCCTAGATATATGACATAAGCGATAGAGCTTGACAAATTATTTCAAGTTATCATTTTCAAAGCAGATTTAATCAAAGTTTGCAACACATCAAGAGGGTAAGGTTAGGTTTACTTGTTGCTAGTAATCCTTAGAGCATATTTCCACTATGTTGGATAAATCCCGAATATGGGCCAGTAGACTAACACGGGTTATCCATTAGGAGCATTTATACGCTGAGCTAAGTTTCTGTAAAGCCGTAGTTTCACAAGACATTAATTACCTCTATTTCCCATATGCAAATTCTGTATCTAGGTATCCTTTATCTAGTAATATAGGTAGCTTTTTAGTAGATTAGTACATTTTCCAGAGCATTCATAAAACACCAGTTTGATCGCAGTTTGAATAAAGGAAAACCCACATACTCTTTGAGTATGCTGAAACCATTTTAGAAGGAATTTAGAATTTTACATTGTGCAAACTCATATGACATTCAATAAGTATTTCGTGGAAACTATGTTGAAGAATAATATATTCAATATTTCATTACTTTAACTCAACTTACTGATTTAAATGACATCAGTTACACATTTTATTTTATTTTTTACCTTCAAGCTAAATAAATACGGCTGTTTGTTCTACGTCTACGTGTATTTTAAATTGTTTCCTTTGTGCAGATACGTTGGTATTGTCAAGAGATTTACTTACTCGGTAAAAGATAACGTGTTTTGCGAAACAATATCAGATTCAAGCAGCTCCAATTGCAATCCCTTTCTTCCCCTTATAACGACAATTAAGTATACCTATAGTATAATTATCTATGATACTAGATAGGTACTAAAATAGAGATAATGCTAATGTTCCAATGATTTGAATTCTCATTACGACGTTCCTTTAAAAACACATCAGTTTAGATAGGAAATAAGAGTATGGTGTTCTACCGGAAGTAAAAACATTAGCTGACCAAATTGTAGGGTGTCGACCTACCCATGAAACTGAAAATCTTTCCCCAAGGAAGATTCTCGTAGGCCGAAATAGAAAGAAATTGGCCCTCCTATACAAAATGCTTCAAGCAGCGGTCACAATTTTTTATGGGGTCGCACTTTTTTTTTTCTTGTGGAACGATGTAATAGTTTGCTCAAATTTTGTTTTACTCCCTGGATATCTCCATCAGATGAGCCGATTAGTCTGTCTGTTTGTTGCCTGAAAACACACACTACCCTTTTGTAAATTTAAACAAGCAACCTAATAATTAAACCTCAAACTACTAACTACAAACTTATCGCGTTCTCAACACCAGCAGTGTAGCACGTGGTAAGTTTCATAGGTAAACTTTGAGAACTTGTTACAGTGGCTGTTTAACTTCTAATAAACTTATGTTCCGCCTCGAATGGACCTCATCAATATTTTTAGTTCGTTGGCCGCAGTTCTTAGCAAGCTAAGCTGGGCTGGAATAAGCAATTATAGGTATACTTGTAATTGTAAGTTACAAATAAGTTATTTAGAAATTCTTGTATGAAAAGGTTTGTCTTCCCTTTAGCTATTTATTGTACAGTAAAATGATCAGCATATTATGTAGGAAATACAAAACACATAAATAAAGTCTGTTGAAATCGCTACTTAAAAAAAAACAGCCATAGATCTACTGACGAGTAAGATGTCTTACCTAAAACACAATAAAATCTTGTATCAAACATATCATAATATTTATATTGGTAATTATATTTGATCAACGAAATATGAAATACATTATTTGTCACATATTTGAAATAACCTCTAAACTACTCAAATAGGTACCTCGAATTGTATCACAATAAAACTTGTATTTACTTAGCTAAAAAATTTGGCTAGAAAGAGTAAAATTAAATTGAGGCCGCCACTTTCTTCGAAAAGTGTCGAGTTAGATTATTTAAATGAGCAATTTTTGCACCCCTTATCATCACCACACAATACCTGCTGCTCAATGGACCAGCAATGGACCACCAATGTGAGATAAATCAACTGTACATGCTAAGCTTTTATTTGCACGGCGGCGGAACCAGTGTGGACTCGGATCGCGTTGGACGCTGATTTTAAATTTCCCCCGAGACAATGCGATCGTTGAGAATGGTATCCGATTTTATACCTAAAAATTACCCAGCTTAAAGGATGTCATAGTACCTATTACCCTATCCGGGCAAAGGGAGGATCTGATGGTAATTTTGAAAATAAAGTTAATACAATAGCTAGTTACACACATTTCTATCTAAAATTTGCCTCGAAGTGGCGAAGCGAAAACGCCCTTTTCTAGACGTTATACGCTCTGTTAACCCCGTAAGGGATAAAGGTGTTACTTAATGTATGTACTGTGTTCTGTAGTGTATTAAATATTGAAATACGCTATAGCCACATTCATTCGCTCTGTTTTTTTCTTTTTATTATAAAGCCCCTGGCTGATGTGTTCGTTAAAAATAAACTTCATACTCTGTTTTATCCATTACTCTACTCGGTAACTTTCCATTTAATAATTAAACTACTTAATATTAGAAATGAGTAAATATCCATGTGGGTGTTTGTTACTCCTTCACTCTTAAATAACGCTATAGATTTTGATTACCATTAGCAGAGTATAATTCAATAGTCTGACGTTCTGACGTTACGTCAGACTCATATATTACACTGTGCCATTAGTATAGACTAAACTTGGAAGAACACGTGGGTATAATAGCACAGTGTAATATATGAGTCTGACGTACGTCAGAACGTCAGACTATTGAATTATAGTGTGATAATAGTAATAGAATAATACTTTTACCGCGGGAAATCACCTCATTTCAGCTGGGAAAATGAGGCGAATGAAACCGCGTGGCATAAACTCAATTTTTAGGGTTCCGTAGTCAACTAGGAACCCTTATAGTTTTTTTTATAAAGTGAAGTATGCGTTTATTCAAAATAACTCCGCGGTTTCTGCAGGGCAAATATTTAAACGAGTGTCTGTAAGAAAATTGATAGCTTTTCCGAACTTCAACTCCATGTTTTACAACAGACGAATACTAATCTGTGTAAACCCGTTCTAAGCCCATTTGTAACCGACAATATATGTTGTTACAAAACAAAATATTGGCGAAAAGATAAATAAAGGAACGGAACAAGTACCCAGAAGGGTTGGTCGCAAAATTAAACAAAACAGTTGGGTGGGACTGGACGGACATGTAAACAGAAATATGAAAAACAATGAAAGGTATAAAAAATTCATAAAGTATAAAACTTGTAGAGGTAGTAAATAAAGAAGGCAATCACGAATCAAATTGTCTGATCAAAGTAATCGTTTTATATGGGGAAATCATAGGGGGAATAAATTTTGAAATTCTGTGTAAAAGTTTTTCAAATTAGACGACTTATGACCTCTTTCAGGTTTTGGTACACAATCCCATACACTCTTCATAGTATGTACGTGATAAAGGAAGTCTCTTGTAAAACCCTTGCTACGTAGGTAAATTGAAACTCTGCATTTCCCTAAGACAAATTGTTCCTTCAGTCTCAAGCTTAAGTGTTGAGGCAGCGGTGAATGCATGCATGAAATTGACTGTATAAATACCTACCTATATGCCACATATACAGTCAGCCGGTATGACGTGGGCTTTTATTAAAACTGATAATAATAGGTTCGGTTTATTTATTTATTCATGTGGCATTCTCTACCGGCCAACCACAGGGGTTTGGTATTGGTTTCATAACAGAAAAATAATTGAAGCGGGTGCATTGTGGTAAAGATAAAAAACTTATAAGAAAATTTCTTAAATAAATTCAAATAAGGAAAATGTACACATAAAGATAATCGTGTGCATGTATTAGCAAATCATACGAGTAGTGTGCGAATCAACCGTACCATTGAATTTCCTAAACTGCACTTTAGGAGAACTTCGTAATTATCATCGTAACTATTTAGCACTTCGGTATATACTTGACAATTTACTTTTCTCTGCATTTCTAGCAATTTCGATTTTGTTAGATTATTAATATAGATTAAGTCGGGTCAGGTGAATTATTTTTTGTCCTTTAAATAAAATTGAGATCATGTTAAAGGTCATGTTTACTTTAACAAAAGCTCACTTTCCGTTAACAGACTGTATAACTAGCAAACTAGTAAGTAACACATTGACTGCCGAGTGTAGCGTGTTCGTGACGTGTACAAGTAATTGATTGATGGTGGCCGAAGTACAGTCGATGCCAGAAATCCAGCTACGGATGTAAGTGACTCGGTACGCATTTATTACACAGTTCGATTTATGCGCAAGTGAGAAATTATCTGCAATACACTATTAATTCTTGCACTCTTTTGGCCATATAAACTTTATTTTCAGTTTTTTTTTAAATATCAACAACAGCTCATAAAAATTGTTAAAAACTTATACATCAACTTAGTTTCAAGACAATTTGAAAAAGTAAGTACTTTTAAAAACAAAAACAATTCTATTTTAATTCAATGAAAAAAGTACCTAATTTCATGCTAGGGTTCCCTCAGATCCACACCTGATCCAAGCTCATTAGTTCATCGCCTAACAGCTGTATCATGCTGCTATTATATCGGTTTTTTTTCATACGTGAACTTACGTTTTTTTTTTATTGCGTATGGGTCCGTCTTTTATATCAGCAGATATTTAATTATTAACAAACACTTATTCTTGAAACGCGAGGCCATAGGACTGAATTATTAATTTACATAGTACTTTATAGTATTATTTTTCGACAGTGGTCTTCCTTGATCGAAAACTATACACAATAGCAAACCCGATCAAACAATTCAAGGGATTTCACGCTTTGCTGCCCTCACACACCTGATCCTCACTACTCTGGCTCCTGACAGCGATTTATTCGCTACAATTTGCACGAGCGTTCGACTGTTAAACCCAACCACTTCCACGGAGCCATAGCAGTCACTTCCTAGTAATATTTACTTTATATTTCAGCTGACTGTATTTGGAATGTCATAGAATATGAAAGTTTGACTTTCGGATTTTGTCGCTGTCTCTTCTCTAGCCAAAAAAATCTAAACGTATCTATTAATCATAGCGCTACTCTGAGATATTGACACTCTGTGAAGCGTTGTTGATTCTTCCTTCTGTGTCAAGGGTTCTAGGTTCGATTCTGTTTATGATCTTGCTGTCTTTTCTTTATATTCCTGTCTTTTAAAAATGCGATTCACGGTGTATAAGTGGGGTCAATGCTTGGGGTCAATGTGTTGTATATTTTAAGTCTTTGATTAATAAAATGGCGTTATGTAAACCTTACGAGGCATTTTTTAAATATGAACAAGTATTATTGAACTAAATTAACGTGTTATATCTTTTATTTAATAAAACTAATTAAACTAAGTTCACTTGAAGAATTCCTCATATTTGAATCGTAAACACTAATTAGGCACTCCAATTTAGGAAATTCCAGAGACTCTTTGGTATAAACTCAGTTAACATCTTCATGTTAACTTCAAACGCTGTACTTGAAAAGCGTAGGTAATCTAATTAAACTTCAAGTCAAGCACATCTTTAGACCTCAGTGTAGTCAGTATGTTTAACAACCATACAATCTTTCTTCTCGTTCTTCTTCTATTTTTAGTTTAATAATTAATTATCATGCTGAAAATATAATTTTGTTTAGTCTGGCCGGGGCACGTGTCTGACCACGCCACGGGGCAAATTGCCGCGGAGATTTTTCACGAGGTACAGTCAAGTGACGGACAGGATTCTATTTATAAATAGTATTTCAACATGCAGTTTCAGTTTTGCTCGTTCTGCCGTAGTTTTTCTTATGAAGTAGTTTTTATTTATTTATCGTATGGCATTATTTGCTGCGAGGTCCAGAAGACAGGTGTAGCAGCCGGTTGTGTTGCACTTTTAGCACCGCCCGGTTTATGAAGTAGTAAGTTAGTTTTCTCCGGCAAATGATTATACATATTAGAATTCGAAATTTTCCCACAGGCGGCGCTCTGAATAAATTGTGTAGTAATTGATCTCCTGGAGCAAAAGGATTTGTAGGCATCAATAGACGGGCCATCCACCATTACTATCTTGGTCATCATAATGTTTTCTTAAAAAATAATATGCCTAGTGCACAATCTCTGTGCCAGAAAATCCATATAACAAATTACGCAAGAAACTGCAAGACAAAAATCTGTCCGTCATATTATGCAGAATTAAAACTACGCAAAAAGATTTTTCTAATTATGCAAAGAGAAATGCGGGTGTAGTTTTCAAAAGCAGTTTTATAACCGTAGAAAAGTCGTTTTGTTTAACTTAATGTCGAGCAGTCGGGACTAAACGGCGAAGCATTTACTGTCTGTTTTTGTGAGGGTTTAATTGCATATTTCGTCACTTAGACATAAAGCCTCGGTTTTATTTTTGTTTTGATGATTCTTGCGGCACCGTCTGGAGTGGATAATTTCCCTGCTAAAAATGAAGGTTGAGAAGGATCTCACTTGAGAATTGTCTATTAAAAAGACATACATACAAAATGTCACGCCTCCCGGGGTAGGCAGAACGTAAAACGCCTAGTAATAGATGTTTTCGCCACGTCTGACGAATATTGAATATCGCCTAAATTACAATTCACTGTAACCCTCCAATTCTTTTACTGGTTTTTACAGCATGACCGGTAGGAGAAGCAGCTGGCACATTCTATGTGTTTCTTTCGCTCCCAGTCCAGCATGAAAGGACTTTATAATAACATCTTAAAAATATTCTTTAGATACGTAATTTAAAGATTTCACTTAGGTAAACACTTAGCTAATTACAGGTAAACTATTTTCTTTCTATCCAATTTTCTTAGTCACGAATTCCATTTCTTTTTCCTAGTACATTTTTAAAGTAAGAAAAGACTGCTGCTACCGTGTAGTAAGATTATCACATTCCTTCTACCTGGTTTAACAGAGCGCACTTTATCATTGAAATAAAGTACAGGAGTGGACAACAACCCTGTTTCTCTGCGCGCGACTGCTGCTGAATATTTATTTCTCAGAGTACTTAATGCTTTCTTTGTTTTATCATCGACTAATCTGTGTTCTAATGGAATGGGTTTTCGAGTTGCCGAAAGACCCGAATAATGTCTGATTTTACAGATGATACATTTTTGTTGACA
Organism: Scrobipalpa atriplicella; assembly: GCA_029255725.1. Lineage (NCBI taxonomy): Eukaryota > Metazoa > Arthropoda > Insecta > Lepidoptera > Gelechiidae > Scrobipalpa > Scrobipalpa atriplicella. Next base: position 123,601 of record JARACY010000172.1, read on the forward strand.
TCATGATACATATAATAATAAATACTAAAAACACTACAAAAATCTTTTTTTTTATCAAAGTGGGCATAATTAATAATAGGTTGCGGTTGGTATGGAACCCTATGTGCGCGAGTCAGACTCGAACTTTGTCGGTTTTGTAAACAGTCTGCTAGTGATAACTTAAAAGTAATCGCTTTGAGAGAGAATAATATTTTTGCTGCTTACCGTGTTTTATTTCTTTAACGTAAAACACGTTTGTTCTAAGAAAAAAAAAACGAAAAACAAGGCAGTAAAGACCGAGATAAGTACCTACTCGTACATGGACGACGCAAATGTTTTTACCAACTTTTACAGAGACCAAGTTTTAATGATCGAAAAACGGAGAATTCTGAACATAATCTTGTCATAGAAATTTAAATACTAAGAAGAAAAATTTCCAACTTGTTTATATTTTGGACGGATTTTTTCAGAGCTTCATCTTTTTCTGACTTAACTTGATCCGAAAGCTAAACCTATCATAAGAAAACTTCGTCATATCGTCTATTTTATAGTTCACGACAACGACTTCTAATCAAATATCTAAAGGTTTTCGTCAAGAGAGTCTTAAGACTTAATTCTATAAAAAAAACTGAGTAAAAAGAATTCGCGTCTTCCAGTGGCCAACACACAGGCTCTTAACTGAATATTCATGGGCGGGTCCTAACTAGCGCACTGACGAGTGAACCTTCCTTCTTGGCTTCAGGAAAACATGCCACCGTCGCCCAGTGGTCTCAACCGTAAGCTTCGATTCAGAGATTGTGGGTTCAATTCCCACGGTGAAACACAAAAATTCATTGTTTTATCATTTTAAGGTATTTTACCCCAGTTTGGTTAGGATAATGCACGCTGAACCTGTAGATTATAAGTAAAGGATTCCCTGCTGCGTATTGAAATTTAAGCCATATGGTTCATCGTCGTATGTCGCTATCTTTGATAGTGGTCGTTACACAGACCATGTCAAAGGCATTGTATCTGTGCTAGTAGGATGTTTAAAAACTTTCACAACAGGGTTCATCGGGTCATATAACTCAAAAACCCACTCAAGAAGAAGAAAAAGACAAGTGAACCTTCCTCCTTAACATATTCCAGGTAGGAAATGTCGGTGCACCCCCAAAGAAGACGGATTTTGAAGCACATACTCCAAATTACTAATTTGCAAGCCTTTGCGCTAGGTTTCACCTCTTCAAGAAAGCCGAAAAATAAGTGTCTGAAGTCCTAGTTACACCAGACCTATAAACGCATATTTATGTAGGTACTCGCAGGTAGGTTACGTGGTTAGGACATTTCGTGAATACCATTTCTCTGTTTCAAAATATTTCTATAACTACTTCCACCCGCGGACAAGAAATTACAAACACTAGGTCCACTACCAGACGAGATATTATGACTAAACAACACTCCAGACAAAAGACAAAGATAGTTTCCAAATCGCCAAACAACCTGCCTTAGAGGATATCCTACTCAAACACAACTAACTCACTGAATACCTTTACCAACTATTTGTTACTGTCTACTGTCTAGGTAGTATCGAGGTCAGACAAAGTAAGGTCTTGTAAGATAAGCGCAGAATAAACTACGTAGCCATTACTTCCATGCTGGTCTGGGAGTGATAGAAAAACATAGAATGTGCCAGCTGCATCTCCTCCTGGGCATGCTGTAAAAATCAGCTAAGGGATTTGAGGGTTTCAGTATTGTAATTTAGGCGATGGGCTGACAACCTGTCACTATAGCAATATACAGATCTATCTTGAATTACCCTCAATACCTTGTCAGACGTGGTGGAACGATCTTTGTTTAGGTCGTTTACGCTCTGCCTACCCCATTAGGGATATAGGCGTGATTTATATGTATGTATGTATTACTACGCTTCCTAGCCTATCGTAGCAACGTGCTACGTAATCCGTAGAATTTGCTACGAGTCTGTTTTTTGCACTTTACTGCAGCTCAGTAAACTCTTACCAACTCGTTGATAGAGGAGAATGACTGACGAATGTTGAACATCGGATCGGATTAAATTCTTCTACCGAACACATTAAGGAATCAAGAAGGTGATTGATTTGGCTCGGTATTTGGCTCATTAAATTTTATCTGATTTTCGAATGTTGCATTTAAACATTAATCATGCTATCGATACATACATTATTATTACGCTTTTATCTCTGATATGGTAGGCAGAGCGTCAACGACCTGAAGGTTGTTCCACCACGGTTGACAACTTTTGAGGATAGATAGATCTGTATATTGCTATAGTTACAGGCTTCAGCCCATATCGCCTAAACTACAATATACTTTCCCTCGAATCCCTTAGATGATTTTTACAGCATGCCCGGGAGGAGAAACAGCTGGCACATTCTATGGTTTTCTATAACTCCCAGCTTATATGAAAATATTCCATTCTCTGTAAAATTCAGATGAAATCAAAAATATAACCTTTATAACCATTGAAAAATTCCCCAATCAACCTTTTGGCGTGTTTGTGAATGTTCGACGGAGCGTTGGAGCTACTTAAAAAGTTGTCCGGAAGTCGGAACTCAATAAGTCCCTCGAGGACAGTCGGTTACTTAACTTTTCATTAGATTTGGGGAATTTTTCAATGGTTATAAAGGTTATATTTTTGATTTCATCTGAATTTTAACAAGAGAATGGAATATTTTCATATAAGCTGGGAGTTATAGAAAACCATAGAATGTGCCAGCTGTTTCTCCTCCCGGGCATGCTGTAAAAATCATCTAAGGGATTCGAGGGAAAGTATATTGTAGTTTAGGCGATATGGGCTGAAGCCTGTAACTATAGCAATATACAGATCTATCTATCCTCAAAAGTTGTCAACCGGGTGGAACAACCTTCAGGTCGTTGACGCTCTGCCTACCATATCAGAGATAAAAGCGTAATAATAATGTATGTATCGATAGCATGATTAATGTTTAAATGCAACATTCGAAAATCAGATAAAATTTAATGAGCCAAATACCGAGCCAAATCAATCACCTTCTTGATTCCTTAATGTGTTCGGTAGAGATAGAGAATTTAATCCGATCCGATGTTCAACATTCGTCAGTCATTCTCTCTATCAACGAGTTGGTAAGAGTTTACTGAGCTGCAGTAAAGTGCAAAAAACAGACTCGTAGCAAATTCTACGGATTACGTAGCACGTTGCTACGAATGGCTAGGAAGCGTAGTAATACATACATACATATAATCACGCCTATATCCCTAATGGGGTAGGCAGAGCGTAAACGACCTAAACAAAGATCGTTCCACCACGTCTGACAAGGTTTGAGGGTAATTCAAGATAGATCTGTATATAGCTATAGTGGACGGTTGTCAGCCATCGCCTAAATTACAATACTGAAACCCTCAAATCCCTTAGCTGATTTTTACAGCATGCCCAGGAGGAGATGCAGCTGGCACATTCTATGTTTTTCTATCACTCCCAGGACCAGCATGGAAGTAATGGCTACGTAGTTTATTCTGCGCTTATCTTTACAAGACCTTACCTTTGTCTGACCTCGATACTACCTAGACAGTAGACAGTAACAAATAGTTGGTAAAGGTATTCAGTGAGTTAGTTGTGTTTGAGTAGGATATCCTCTGAAGGCAGGTTGTTTGGCGATTTGGAAACTATCTTTGTCTTTTGTCTGGAGTGTTGTTTAGATCATAATATCTCGTTCTGGTAGTGGACCTAGTGTTTGCTAATCTTCTGTCCGCGGGTGGAAGTAGTTATAGAAATATTTTGAAACATGAGAAATGTATTCACGAAATGTCCTAACCACGTAACCTACCTGCGAGTACCTACATAAATATGCGTTTATAGGTCTGGTGTAACTAGGACTTCAGACACTTATTTTTCGGCTTTCTTGAAGAGGTGAAACCTAGCGCAAAGGCTTGCAAATTAGTAATTTGGAGTATGTGCTTCAAAAAATCCGTTCTTCTTTGGGGGTGCACCGACATTTCCTACCTGGAATATGTTAAGGAGGAAGGTTCCTTGTCTTTTTCTTCTTCTTGAGTGGGTTATTGAGTTTATATGACCCGATGAACCCTGTTGTGAAAGTTTTATTAAACATCCTACTCGCACAAGATACAATGCCTTTGACATGGTCTGTGTA